>JANAVB010017888.1:0-41572 GCA_029216955.1 Iris pallida
ACTAGTGTGGACAGGACAGAGATATGTATAGGTGGATACATGAATGGGAGAACACAGATATGGATGGATACATGAATGGAAGTTGGATACACAAAACTCCTCTTAACTGACACAAAGAAAAAAAAGGAAAACTGGACTTAAGGTATGCAGGACAGTAGAGAGATATAAGACAGGTATCAGATGGGTCTAAATCAATATAAGTAGGGGAAAGAAGTTTAGGATGGACATGACCATTAAACTGAACAAGAATATGAAATGGACTACACAGCAATATGGGCAGGACACTAATGAAGGTAGGTCAGGTCAAATCTAAGGAGGACAGAACAATCTAATGGTTATTAATAGGTCTGCACTTAGGTTCTTTATCTGAACATCAAGATCTATAGGATCTGACAAAATAGCGCTGGACATATGGATAGTTGTTTAACTAAGGGTTGCATATTCAATATATATAGGATTTGACTTGTGAAAGAAAGTGATGGAAAGCAGGACCCCTACAACAAGGGTTTGATCCCGACATTCAAGGGACTGAACTCTGTGATATAGGGCCTCATCATGCAGGGGTGAAATTCCCAGATGGAGACTGATCAAAGCAATGGCCTATACTCTCCATTGTAGTGGACTAGACTAAAAGTAAATGAAACTGATCAAGTGAAGAGGTCTGATACTCTAAACTGAACATCAAGTGTTCAAGTGAATCAATAGGATGACCACATGTCCATATGTGGACTGAACATACAAGATGTGTTGAATGAAACCAAAATGGGAAGTGAACATACATGATAGGCTAAGCATTAAGTCTTAGTATAAGACTGAAACAAAAGTGAAGGAAACATATACAAGGATATCTTGTACATAAATTAAAGGACGCTAAGAGTGAAGAGTTCTGATACACATAATGTATTGGGCTGAACCTTCAAGGGGACAGAACAGTGAGGTTAAAGAGGATTAAACATCAATGGGTGGACTGAACTTGATATATGCAGTGAAATGAATGTGTTAAGAGGGGTGGATTACTGAAATTTGTAGTAGGAGGGTCAAACATAAATACTGGACAGATGAGGTATCTGGTCATATGAGTTGAACATGTATATATCTCTAATTAACACAAATGGACTAAACAAAAGAAGGGAAACCGATACATTAGATATGCAATGAGTGTTACTAAAGGGAAGATTTTGATTGAACAAAAATACATTATTCATTAGGACTGATATATCTTCCCCATAGGACAGATACAAGCCCTACCTACTGATACATGGTATCCACTAATAGTGACACACACATATAGACACATAACACCTACACTCTACTGTCACAGGAAAGTTCCTGTCATCCACAACACAGGAATCCTCCTATCTACACCCAACAGACACCAAGACTCCTACCAACACCTATACAGAGAAACGAATAACTAGCAACCAAACAAATAAGTTAGGGACTGACCTCAATATAAGGACTGATAATGAGCTGCACAAGGGTGATACCTTATCATGTTAATGGCTGAACAAGAGGGATATGGAGATGGATACATACATAGGTTATTAACTGAATGAATCAAAAGGATATTGGACTGACTCTAAAGAATGTCTTGACTAAACAAATTAAACTTCGAACAGTAATTGGACAAGGAAATAATGGCTGCACAACACATAGACAGAGCTAAATCTGGACTGGATAATCAAGTGGGGGATGAACATCAAGTTATGGTCAGGTCTTTACAAAGGGTCTGCTAATGAACCACATACAGTGGGACAGAACATGGATATGCTGTGACAAAAACTTGGATGAACAAATGCCTAACAATGGGATTTAACAAACCAAGGTAGACTGACCTATGGAGGAATGCAGGACAGTAATCAATATGATGGCTCAACTGTCCAGAAATGGACTGCTCCAACACAGAGAGCAGAACACTCAATGCCAAGCCCCCAAACTCATGAATCCTATCCAAATCAATCCAATATCACAAGACAACGCCCAATATAGCTAACACAGTATATAACCATTAGCAAAGCATAGCTAAAACTGAAATTAGAATTTCAAAAGTCCTAAGAGTCATTTCATCAAACACTTGATGTGCGTATCCGATACTGTCGTGATACGCACTCCAAATTGATCCAAACTTGACCCAAATCATTCCTAATGCAACGGGGACCCTAAATGAATGCATTTACATTAAGGAATAGGAAAATAGAGGGTTTAAACGGTTTTTACCACTTAGGAGATGGATTCCCAAGGAACAAATCTGTAGATCTAATCTTCACCAAGCACCAATGGCCAAATTGCTCCAAATACTCCCAAGCTAGCAAATAGAGGCTTTCTCTCTCCAAGAGGAAGGGATTGCAATTGGTTTGGAAAAATTTGAATGAAAAATAGATGTAGGAGCAATTTGGGGGAAACTCCTAAAGTAGGGTTTGAAATAAAATGGAATGAGGAAGAAGATGAAGTGGTGTTATTAATAGGCAAGGGGAGCAATGTGGACCAGCCATGGGTGTAATTCTAGGGCTTTGGGTCCATGGGGAAATGTCCGAGGAGCCCTTCTAAGTTGTCATGACAAATTCTAGGGGAAGGGTCCATTCTAACTGTGTTTTAGTCAAATGTCTAAATGATCTTCCTAGTTAGATTAAAGACTTAACTAACTAATAAAAAAGTTTTAAGTTGTCTAAACTCACAAATTTAGTCTACCATGGTCATGTCCACTCATCTAGTCAAGGTGGTTCTAAGGTTTTACCAAAATGATATCACTAACACAAATAAACACATTAAAATAATATAATTATTAAATTCACACAAAAAGTCAAAAATATCCTCATTTTAGAAAAGTGGTAGTTACACTTGGAATCCGACCATTGTCCTTTGTTGATCGGCACTGGAGTATCAAATCCCAGCTTTCATAAGCCATTCAAGTTCTTAAACCTGTGGGTAAAGCATCCAGGGTTTAAGGACTTGGTTGCGAAGAAGTGGTCGGGCGTTTATCTCAGCAATCCTCTTCTTCATATTGCTCATAGACTCAAAGATATTAGGAGGGCTTTGGGTAAGTGGAGTAGAGAGAATACATTGACATTTTCTAGGAAGTTAGGAAGGCGGAGGATGAGGCCGTGAGGGCAGAGATATGCCTGGAGGGGAAGACAGTGATGTGAACAGGATCCACCTCAATAAGGCACAGGCGGTTCTGAAGCACGCATCGATACGAAAGAGGAGTTTTGGAAGCAAAAGGCCCGCATCCGTTGGGACTTGGAGGGTGGTAAATACTTCAAGTATTTTCATAGTTGTGTCAAGGGAAGGAGACAACAATTGCATATATATCACATTGTCGGGAGGGGTGGTGTTCATTTGCTTGATCAGAAGGATATCCAAGGTGCGGCAACGGATTACTTCGAGGCTCTCTTATCCAAAGAGGCAGTGAGGCTCTCTTATCCAAAGAGGCAGTGCACAAAGACGAAGCTTTGTTAGGCAACATCCCGCACATTATTACTGGAGAGGATAATGAGTATCTGTTGGCTTGCCCAACATTGGAGAAGGATCGCACTATTGTTTTCTCGATGAGGGCGGAGGGCACTCCCGGCCCTGGCAGGTTCAATGGGAAGTTTTTCAGGTATGCTGGGATATTGTTAGTGAGGACGTGGTCGACGCGATTACTGCCTTTTTCCAAGGATTGGAATTGCCTCGGGCGGTTAGCAGCACTCATCTTGTTCTTGTGTCGTAGTCCCCGAATCTTGTCATATTTACGGATTTTTATCCCTCAGCATGTGTAACTTCTTCAATAAAATTATATCCAAACTCATCGCGACCAGGATGGGTGTTCTCCTTCCCCGTATCATTTCTCCGGAGCAGAGCGCATTCGTCAAGGGTCGGAAGATTGTGGATAACATTATATTGGCTCAGGAGCTAGTCAGTTGTATGGGTATGGGATACACGAGGAGAGGAGGGAACATGGCTATCAAGCTATATATAAAAAAGATGTATGATAGAGTGGACTGGAGCTTCGTTATATGGGTGTTCCGGGCGTTCAGTTTTGACGAGAGATGGATTGACATTTGTCATGCCCCAGTACCGAAATACGGGGATGGACAAGGCCAGCTACACTGTATAAGGTACGAATACGACAATTACGGCTGTCAATCTTGTTGGATATCCTAACATGCAATCAATCTATGGCCTAAATCCGATCTCATATCCACAGGCAATAACAATGAAATAACAGCAAGAGAGATAATTGTAAGCCCCCTGAGTTTCAGGGATTTATTTTTTTAATTTTTTCTAAAAGAATTATTTTCGATAATAATTCTTATTTGATTATTCTTTATCATTAAATGCTCTTTTCCGTTACTTTGATTTCTGGAGCGTCAGAGATGTCAATCTCTGAAAACTTTTTTCATGAGTTTGTAGTAGACAAGATTATCTTTATTTTGATATATCATGTCCCACTCAAACTTGTTTTCTTGTGCTCTTTTGGCATCGCACAACTTTTGCGTCAATTTTGGCCAATTTATTATCTGTTGTAATTTGTGACTTAACTTTCAATTTAATTTCGGGGCCCGACATCGGTCCAATCTAATCGACCCAATATATGGTTCTAACCTGTTTTGAGCCTACTATGCACGTGCCACTTGTGTGCCACCCAATTGATCTCCCGTGTGCTCCTATTTTATCCACGATTAGAAATGATTTAAATTTATAATTATAATCATTCCAAGCCCAAACTTGTCTAAACTTGACCCAACACCCAACCCAATTTCATATGACCCCTCACATGACTACCCCTTCACCCCAGTCAAGTTTCAACCATTAATTCTGTCGTTTGATATGTCAAAATCGGCCACCAAGTTGACCCTTTAAATTGTGTACATTTTGGACAGTTTTGTGGAGCCAACTTCGTGGACACGTATCTCCGCCATCGCAGCTCCGTTTGGCGTGCCTCCAATTCTTGTGCACAGCTGGTATAACCCTTTTCATGTTCCTTAAGTTTTATTCTATTGTGAGCTTGTTTGATTGGTTGAATTTGACGTCAAAATTGGCCATCCGAATTCATAATTTCTAACTTGTAAAATCCTAATTTTGAACTCGGGACTCCGAATTCAATTTCTGACACCACCAGTAGACTCGTGACGTCGTTCTGGCACGAATTTATATAAAGTTTGTTAGATTTAGAGGACGTGGATCTCGGTACGCATTTCGGTACAAGACGGACCCCACAGTCCGAGTTAACGGGCCATTTAGAGATCGGCTCATTGGAATCCAATTCTGAATATACCGTTGAGTTCGTATCATCATTCTGGACTCGTTGACATATACTTTTCTAGATTTAGTGGACTTTGGTTCCGACTTGCATTTTCGTGCAAATTGGATTCCAATATCCGGGTCAGCGGACCAATTTGAGGTCAGGCCATCGGAATCCAATTTCGGATATACCGTTGAGTTCGTATCGTCATTCTGCATTCATGGTCATATATTTTGCTAGGTTTTGGAAACTTTTATCCTGGCACATTTTTCGGTACAAAGTGGGTCCAATACGGACACCGTTTTGATCCGAAATTACTTTTTTGCTCCTGTATCCAAATTGGACTTATGGGTAGGCTATTCTAGCTATTTTGACCATTCTGGATATGTTGGTGATGGTTGTTTCATCATCTGACAACATCTGTAGACTTTTTTTTCTTATCTATCACCATTTCTTATAATCCTTTTCTTTTCGGTTCGTATTTTGAGATCCGTGCATCGAAATTGAGATCCGTCGATTCCAGTGATTTCACATCATTAAAATTGATAGGTTGACCATGTGGATGATTATAGAAACTAGCTTTGACCTAGTTTAAACTAGAGTGGACTAGGAGTTGACCAGTTGACCAAAGTCAACTGTAAGTCAACCTTTGACCCAGTTTGACTTAGTTTGACTGAGTTTGACCTAGAATAGGCCTAGAAGCATAGAATTAATGTATTTATATATATTGTTTACTCTAGATCACTAAGTAACTCTGTAAATTCATATTAGGTCTCTGTGACGTCGGTTCAGGCATAGATCCTCACTTATTGCTCAGGACAGCAGGCGAGTACATTCTCTGATAGTTTTCATTGTCTTGATATCTACTATATCCGATTCAGTTGTAGTATTTTACTTGATTTCCGACACGATGGTACACGGACTAGTATACGTCGGATCCTGTCATGAGATGTTATTCCTGGGTGACCATGGTACATTGGTACATTATTCAATCTTGTTTTCTTGTACTTGTAAAGACACCGATTTCTAAGGAGATTTGCTACCCTCTTAGAGAATCCCGCATCATGACATGACATGTCCGGATCCATTATACTACTCGGGGATGGGGAGCTATTAGAGGTTATGTGATCATACCCCATTGGTTACTACTTGCATCATAGCTTTACCCTCGCCTCACGTAGGGTAAAGCCTGACCTGATACTACTTGCACCATAGCTTTTTATTTTGGCCGGCCTGATCTCTAGGTTTATCTGCGTTTGTTTTTGCACCATAGCCGGTCAAATGGAAGAGCCTGATCTTGACCCAAGCCGATCACATAATGCTCTAATATCTCAAGGCACTATTTATATTTACATTATACATCAGATATTACTGTACTGTTTTACATTCCAGTATTTTGTACCCTGACATGATATCCAGTTTTACATATACTACTTTATTTCCAGTCTTGATATTTTATCATGTATTTCATTATAATTGTCTCTTATAGAATGTCAATTCATATGGAACTGCTATTAGTTTATGTACTCATTTCCATCCTGACTGGATACGTTGAAAATATTTTATAAGTTTTTATGCCCTCATTATTGGACTACAGGATGTTGCTAGCCGAGGCGGATCTCGATATTCTTTCACCGTGAGTTGTCTCCCAAGAGTGCTAGGCCTGATAGTTATTTTAGTTTTATTATTGTTTTTCTTCCGTTTCATTCTTGTCTCATATGATCCTTTGTAGATTCTAGTTATTCTAGTGATATTGTTATCTTTCTTGTCTTATCTTCCTTAGCTTTTGTGATGTGATATGAGTACCTTTATAGTTATGGATCTTTTAGATGTTGTAGTTAGTATCGGGTACTTGACAGCGCTCTACTGTTGATATTGCGGCGTAGGCTGGGCGTGGCCCACGTATTCATACCAATATATCCGGGTGCGAGTCATGACAATAATTATATAAAAAGCAGGAAATACTCATATGATAATCAAGAGTTTACAGTACAAGATAATAATGTAGACGAGTATACATTCATACAGTTCTAGCATTGTCTGGAACTGAAGTATATCCTCCAAGACAAGTATGGAACATCCACAGGGTCGGTCACAGGCAATCTGGGAACAATCCAGGGTTGGTCAGGCCAACCGCAGCAAGTACCAGAAAGGAAGGCTCAAGAGCGGGCGAAGAAAAGCCAGCAGGATAAAATATAAAGCAGAACATATATGAACAGTAAATGAGGATAAGAATCGTGCGGTACCAATACACGATAACAATCCACAACTAACGTAGCTAAATAACCAATAATCTCTCTAACATCCAATAATGTCTGCATCGCCAACTAGAACTTGATATCAGCTAGCTATGCAAGCAACAAGCCGAACAATTTAGGAGAATAAGCGGCCACTCAAATGTCTATGGCTTTCTACATGGAAGTTGGGTTACCCCAACAATATAAGATATAGGAATCCTCAAATCGTGCCATCCCAGTAGGACTAGCGGGGCCAAGTATAACAAGCA
Source organism: Iris pallida (assembly GCA_029216955.1). NCBI lineage: Eukaryota > Viridiplantae > Streptophyta > Magnoliopsida > Asparagales > Iridaceae > Iris > Iris pallida. The sequence continues at coordinate 7,731 of JANAVB010017888.1, forward strand.
AGAAGAGCACCGATCCCTCATAAGGCCACCGTACGAGCAAGAGAAGTACATAGTACATAATAGTAGTCGGATATTGCCATCCGCTAGTGCGAACGGTAACGATATCCGTAGCGGCCAGCCTGCAAGTCATAACTAATGTCTGAAATGAGGCTAGTATTGCACGATCTCAGGATTTTGTTCCCTCCCAAAGTTTCTACCAGTTTAAGTTACCTAGATTATCCCTACAGTTATTCGGAGTCACATATCGTGGTCACATGATCATCCTTCTAGATTTCATACCTCAGTACGGGAATGCTAAGTAAGAATCAACTTCGGCACCTATAGTCCCAGTTGTGATTCATTCTCAGTGTTATGTAACAAGCAAGCAAGCAATCCTGACCATGCTAAGAATACAGTCCAACTACCAAGGTACCCATGCAAGTAATCATATCGTATAGTTAGAATATCAAGATTGCACCACAGTGCAATATAATCAAGGAGAATAGCACCTCAAAGTACCAGTAGACAAGGAGCACCTCAGTGCAAAATCAGGGCCAGTACATAAAAGGGTAAACTAGACTTATAGCACGGATACAAGTAGTCATGTCAGGAACAAGGACAAATCAGTCAGTCACATGAAGTTATCTGCCCACATCGTGGCATGGATATCTTGTCAGGTACATAGTCAAAATCTCTACTAGAATAGCAACTCAAGTAGACATTGGAGCCTACAACTCAAATCATCAAGTCGATCTATCCACTGAATCAATCTATCAGGAGTCTCTCATCTACGATGGAATAAATATCATGTCAGGAAGGACGATCACCAAATACCAAGCTAATCACTATAAACACTGCTAGGCCCTCTGGCTCACAAGAATTTCCTGAATCAATGATCACAAGCTATCAGCAAACAAGTCTCACAGCTATCAAGTTATAGAAATCAAACCAGGTTTTGGGCGTTTGGAAAGTCGAGTAAAAATCATGAAATGATGTCCTCTATATTCTCCTCGTTCCATGAAACACTCGCACAATCATCAAAATCCAGGAACCCACATAGTCATATCTGATCCAAATAAACATCATCTAAAAGAAATGGCAACATTATCCAAGAGTCCAAATGAGTCTATCAAATCTAAATCACGGGAATCATACTCCACATAATACTCAATCCTTAGACATATCCAAGGTCACAATCCCTATACATGGGACAAGAATATATTAATTAATGTCGTCGAAAAATGGCAAGGATTACATGAACCACTCTGGAGCAGATCCATAACCCTTAAACCAAATAAGGACCAAGGTTGCAGACCGTCTCCCGAGTGGAACCGTGCTCCTTACGCTATCCAACGGACAAGACAGGTCAAGTAGCTAGGCGACTAATCTTGTCATGGGTCTACCTAGCAGGTACTGGAATCAGATATACTATAAAAATAAATTGGCACGAGTCTAGTTCAGCAAACCAAAGGAACGGTTCTGCCTATATCTTCGAACCAAATTTCCAACCAGGAATTCTGGAAAAATTCGACAGAGTCTTCTTTATATTCTGGACGGGAGCTCCAAGCGAATTGGGACTAAATCCACTCGGCGTAACCTGCCGCAGAATCACAGTGCTGAGAACACTAAGTATCAGCCTCCAGCAGCGGTACGATGCGTACTGGAAACTAAACCATACCGAGACCACTAAGTCTCGGCCTCCATCAGCACTACGATGCGTACTAGGCGCAAAGCCAACACATGCAACAAGAACTACAACACAGGACGCATCACAGATCCAAAGTCATGTCCAATCCACAAGCATGGTCACAGAATCAGTTAGCCAAAACCGTTATCCGACCACGAGTCGGACACGAGGCATACGAGAATAATCCATACATATGAGTCGTGCTCGTGTCCTTGGAGGTGTGGATGACCCATCCGAGTTGGTTCGATACGGCTTGACCAGGTATCGAACCAAGCTATCCTAAGTTATCATCGTGGCAGTTCTACTATTATGCTACACTACTCGTGGTTATACATTTACAATTACAATTAATTAAATATAATAAAATTCAGGATATAGGGCAAGAGCCGACGATGAGCAAAGGATACTTGCCTAGAGGGCTCGGCTAGGCAAGCAAGTGTTCTGCGATCGCGATCCAAGGTAGAACGTCCATCGAAGTCCTCAAAACACAAAATAAACAATTATTAGCAGATAATAATAAAATAATAGAATAATCATGAGGGATGGCAGAAGGCTATACCGTGTGGGTCCCACAAGCAGTGCAGGGATCTGACATAAAAATTGAGGCACACAAATCGATATGGACACGCAAACCGAGACACGCACGTACATCGAGATGCGCACAAGAATCGAGATGACACAAAAATTAAGACGAACGAGAAACATAGCATGCACATAAATCGAGACGTGTATATATCGAGGGATCACAAATATCGGGATGGCGCACGAATCATCGTGACACGTAAATCGAGACATGCACGCAAATCGAAATGATGCAAGATATAATATGACATGCGAATCAATACGCCACGCAAATTGGTGCGTGAAACCCGAGGCTGCACGCTCCTCGAGCAGAACGGGGCACAAGGGCGTCTCACCGCTCGAGGCTGGTACAGCGCTCGCAATGGAGGAGCTGACCATTGGAGAAAAGAAAGGAGAGAGGGGCGGAGGGGCGCTGGTCGCCGTCGGGGAGCTCCGCCAGGTCGAGGCGGCTCGCCGGCGACGGAGGAGACAGAGAGAGGGAAGGGAGTGGTGGTGGCGGCCATGAAGGTAGAGGCAGCCATCGGTAGAGAGGACAATGGTGCTGGCGGGGTGATGGTTACGGTGGCAATGGTGCTGGTGGTGGCGGTCGCAGCTCCGGAAAGAGGGACGGAGGCGACGACGAGGATGGTGATGCTGATGGCGGTATGGAAGATGGTGGCTGGAGGTGGTGATGATGGTCGGAGGGGCTCGCCATGGCGGGGGACGAGAGAGAGGGGGAGAGGAGGAGAACGAGAGAGAGGGAGGAAGAGTGAGGAATTTGGGGGGGCTGCTTCTCCAGAGAGGATCGAGAGAGAGAGAGAGAGAGAGAGTTTGGGGAGGGGGTGAGAGCTGAGAGGGTGAGGGATTGAGGGGGGCGGTTGAGAGAAAGAGTGGAGTGAGGGGTGGGTAGCTGAGTGAGGAGAGAGGAAGAGAATATGGGTTGGGGTTAGGGTTAGGTATTTGGGAGGGTAGCTAGGTAATTTAACAACAACAACAATAATAATAATAATAATAATAATAATAATAATAATAATGGGAATAGGAATAATCCTAACCATGAAGCTGACCATACTAACTACAATAATAATAATAAAATACTAACTATGAAAATGTCAAGTCCCAACAACGAAGGCCAAATCAAGATCCAATAATAATAAAATTTAAATAATACAAATTTTAAAACTGGAAATTGCTGAGAAACCCAATTTCGGGGTGGACTTTTATGAAATGCCCACCCGCTGGATAAATTTTATGAAATACCCAGAATTAAGTAGTTTCACGTTAAATATTCCAAGATTTCCTTTTAGATGCCACCCGCTAGAAACTGCTATTTTTATAATACCGAAACTACCCCTCCGCGCGAATTGGTCATCTATATGTATTTGAATTCAAAAAACTCAGATCTGGATTGCGATTTTCGTCTTCTTCTTCTTCACGGGAAATCTGAATTCCATTGCTCTCATATTCAGCAGAGATCGCAAAGATCGTTCGTAGTTCGGTGTGTTTTTCTTCAGTCGAACTCAGATCATCGCTCGTCATCATCATCACCATCATCATCATCTTCATCGTGGAGACATTTGAACTCAGATCTTCAATTGTGGAGAGAAGATCTTTCTTCTTCTTTTCCATAAGAATTATCATCGCTTTGAAAGAAGAACGAAACTCTTTATTCCTGAAAAAACTAAATTACACGTTTTAACACTGGAAATGACCATTCTCCGTCTTAATTAGGACGGAGAATGTCATTCTCCGTCTTAATTAGGACGGAGAATGGCATTCTCCGTTTTATTTAAGACGGAGAATGCCATTCTCCGTCCTAATTAACACGGAGAATGACATTCTCCGTTTCCGTCTTAATTAGGACAGAGAATGTCATTCTCCGTCTTAATTAGGACGGAGAATGGCATTCTCCGTTTTATTTAAGACGGAGAATGGCATTCTCCGTCCTAATTAACACGGAGAATGGCGAATGGTCATTCTCCTGCGTTTTAACACTAGAATGACCATTCTCCGTGATAAATTACACGGAGAATGGCATTCTCCGTCCTAATTAAGACGGAGAATGGTCATTCTCCGTTTAATTTAGCACGGAGAATGGCCATTCTCCGTCTTAATTAGGACGGAGAATGCCATTCTCCGTTTTATTTAACACGGAGAATGACATTCTCCGTTTCATTTAACACGGAGAATGGCATTCTCCGTGTTTCTAACACGGAGAATGGTCATTCTCCTGCGTTTTAACACTGGAATGACCATTCTCCGTGTAAATTAAGACGGAGAATGTCATTCTCCGTCTTAATTAAGACGAAGAATGGTCATTCTCCGTGTAAATTAAGACGGAGAATGCCATTCTCCTGCATTTTATGGTTAGCTGAAACTTTGGAGGGCCATAACTTTTGACTGGGAGGTCGAAACGAGGTCCCGTTTGTCGCAAAATGAGCGTATCGTCGAGGAGACTGAAAGTAACAGCTTCATCGTTAGACGGCCTTCCGAAATTTTAGATTCGCAAAAAAATGATGTTTGGACCTCCGTTTTAGCACTTTTGTCGTTCGTCCCGGTCTTTCCGAAATTTTTCGACGAGTTTTTGAAGATTTTTGAGAAGAAAACCTAGATTCGAAAGTGAGCAGCGTATGGAAGAAGATGGAGTATTGAAACGTTTTTTTAAGAGCAGTTTTGTGGGTGTTTCCAATAAATTAAAAGGAAGGGCAAAAGGGTCATTTGGAACCCGCTTTGGATAAGTTTCTCTAATTCTGGGCACGCGATGAAAGTTTTTTTAGCGGTGGGTTTTACATAAAATTTTTTTAGTTTTTGGGCATTTCATAAATCTTCCCTTATACCAAAATATCAAATATGGTTAGATGCCTATTTTCAAAATAAGGTTTTGGCAACATTGTTTGGCGGGCTATTTTAAATTGTTGGTTCTCTACTATCGTTAACGAAGTGGTAGGTGGCTTCTTCAAGTCTCAACGTGGCATCAGACAAGGTGATCCCGTCGCCCCGACTATTTTTCTGATCGCGAAGCGCTTAGCCGGAGCTTGCAAAGCTGGCTTCTGTCCCTAGCTTCGGCAGATACTTTTCTACCAGTGGGTGTCATGTGGTTACTCATCTCGCCGATGCTGACTACGTCCTCTTGTTCTCGTCTGGTGATAAAACTTCAGTCGGTCTTATGGTAGATGTTCTCAAGAGATACGAGAAAATATCGGGACAGCGGGTCAATCTTAAGAAGAGTAAGATGTTCCTTCATCACTCCTTTGCGGCGAACAAGGTAATAGAGTTGGAGAAGATTATTGGCTTCTACTCCGATCGTCCTCCAATTCTTTATTTGGGTTGTCCATTGGCTTATGGCAAAAGGAGTGTGGATCTCTTTGGGCAACTCGTCGTGAAGATCAGGAATAGGATTGAGGGGTAGCACAACTCTACTCTTTCCCTTGGGGGCAAGATGATTTTGCTGAAGCATGTTTTATGCTCGATTGTGATGTACACTTTGGCAGCGTGCAATACGCCCTGGTCTGCGGTGAAGGCTATTGAACGTATGTTTGTCAACTTCTTCTGGGGGAACAGGGACGGGCAGGGGAGAAGGGTGTGGAGTAGTTGGAAGAGCTTGGCGAAGGTTACTCAGGAAGGGGGTTTGGGCTTCCGGGGCATAGCAGAAGTTGTCGATTCATTTTATGTGAAGCTATGGTGGAAATTCAGGAGTCAGGAATCTCTATGGACCAAGTTCATGCGGGGACGTTACTCGAAGAGGTGCCACCCGACGAATGCGTCGGTGAACAGTAACGCGTCTCATGTTTGGAGGCGGTTGCTCAAGGGCCGAAGTTTGGGGGAGGGGTTCATTCAGGTGCAGGTTTGGGAGGGGTATAGGCAAACTTAGAAAGAAAATTAGACGGGGGGTCTGTTGTGGCAGTCGACGGAGGACCCGACCCTTAGCTCTATCGTCCAACTATGGAGTACTGACGGAGGGTGGGATTTTGCTCGCATCAAGCGGCTGTTCGGGGTCGAAGCTGTGGAGACAATTAGACGGAAGGGCATTTGCATCAGCGAGGAGCAGGAAAAGCTCATGTGGTCGTTTGCTCATGATGGTCGGTTTTCTGTCGTGTCAGCGTGGGAGGCGGTTATAGCTCGGGGGAGGTGTTGCTATCTGGAATAAGCATATTCCTTTGAAGTGTAGTATCCTGATATGGAGAGTGCTTCGAGGTAGGTTACCCACGGATGATGTTATCAAATTATTGGGTACACAAATAGCATCCAAATGCCACTGTTGTGTGGACGGGAATGAGGAGTCCATTAGTCATATTTTATCGGAGGGCGAATTAGCTAGTGAAGTGTGGGAGTCGAAAAGCAATCAGGTGGAGGCTAGAGGTGTGATGGATATTATTAGCAGGATGGAGAGGTGGTGGCATACTTCCACTTCGATAGAGGAGAGGATTACTGCGGTAGCGGCTATATAGGTGCTTTGGAAAAATAGAAACAAACACAGATACAAGGGCTATTTTTTTTCGATTATTATACTGAGATCGAAGATTTATCGCCAAGTAGAAAAGGCCAAGAGGAGGTGTTAGGAGTGATACTGTACAGTATTGGATATATTCTTTCATTCTGTTTCTCCCGTGTTTGGTTTGTTGTTGAGGGCTACTCCATTTTGTCATGCCCGTTTTGTTTTGTTGGGTCAGTGTCCCTTTGTACTTCTTTCTCTACTGAATTATAAAAAGTCTTCTATTCATATATATATATATATATATATATATATATATATATATATATATATATATATATATATATATATAATTTGAATTCAAAATTTTGTTGTTTCACTCAAAAAAAAATTTCAAGTGCCCCACAATTTGACATTAACTTAGATTTCAGTATTTGCATTCATACACCTAACATTTGTATAATCAATCATTTTTGTATGGGCATGTATATTCACATGCAGATATCTGGTCGTATGTATCCTATCGGACAAGTGGTTTTTTTTATAGGATTAATTATGCTAGCTATCCATAATATTTTGGATTTATAATACCGGGTACCTCTACTTTTAAATTAATTACATCGACCACCCTCATGTTTTATGTTTATTACACAGTGTACTCTTACTTTAAGATAAAAATAAAAAAGTTATAACACTAACTACCCTATTATTTTTCTAAAGGGAGGCGTGGTCAGTATAATTAGTTTAAAAGTATGGGTACCCGGTGTTACAAATTCAAATTTTAGTAGTAGTTAGTGTAAATAATCATTTTTCTATAACATGAAAATCAGAAATATTCAATAAATTTTGGGCTTGGGTGATGGTTGATTCAGAATTCTAGTACTTTGATGAGGATTGACACTTCAGATTAGTCTTGGACTGATGTAGAGGTTAAATCAAGACTCCTAAATAGAATTAGGATTTTTAACTCCTATAAATTGGATATTTCACCATTCTAAGAGCAACAACGCTTAGGCCTTCCACTTCATCATAAAGAGAAGACTTCTCTGGTGGAAGAATCGTTTACTCCGTCATGTCTTACTCCGTCATGGCGAGACTGCCAATATCAAATGGTGGACATCTATTACTAGGTGAGAGTACTTTGTAAGGGATTGAATTTTCTACTCTAGGAAGTTTTTTTTAAAACAGGGGACTTTATTGATATACGGGGGAGCCTAAACTCAAAGATGGCGTCGGGAGATTACCTGATGGCCTAAAAAAGTATACGTGCCAGGCCTTAGCCGTGGCATACCAAAATAAAACTATCCTCCCCGGGGAGACCGGGGGTAAACAAAGAAAATTTCAAACTATCCACCCCAGAGGTACCGGGGGCATACAAAAGTGAGAAAGAAAATAGAAGAAAAGCGGCCCCCTAAGGACCCGAGAGGCCCTTAAGCAGTGCGTTGTTGGTCGACATTGAAAGTTCGGAGGTGTAGAAGAAGATCTGGTCACATCTGGAATCCCGAGCTAGAGACACCAGAGCTTTTGCCACACCATTTGCACTAGAAGAGATGTGGTTAATGTCGATAGTCGGGTTGAGAATTTGTTGGATTTTGCGGGTCTTATATCTGAGAGTCCAGGAAGGTTCAGCTTTTTTGGCAATAATGTTGGTAAGGTGGATGTACGAGCTTTCAATTTCACTATACTGGATATTCTGGGAGTGAGTACACCAATGCAACGCCTGGAGAAGGGCGTCAAGTTCCGGTAAAGGGCTAGTAGTATCCACTTTGAACAAGGAGAAGGCATAGATCAGGTTGTCGAGGTTGTCTCTGATGACACCCCCACACGCCAGACCTGGGTCTTCCCCTAACTTTGCCGTAATGTTCAGCTTCTTACCCACCCTCGGTGCCTCTCATCGAGCAAATATCCCCGAGTGGACGTCTCTCGTATTCGTGCTGATACGCCCCAACACGTCCGTCCCCAGATTATGAACAGAGATGGTATGTTGCAGATGCGAGGTAACTCGGCGGATGATCTCCCGGTAGTTCCCAGTCCCGTCGCCAAACTTAATGGAATTCCTTTCCTTCCAGATTTTCCATAAGCAGGAAGCAAAGATAATGTTCCTGCTGATGTCCGCTGAGGAGGGAAGAGGGAAGAGAGAGGAGTTATGAAGCCATACCTGAGCAAGTTGATCGACAGTGGAGTAGTAGGTAGGGAGGTGGAAATTGGTAGCGAAGTGGAGCCATATCTTTTGAGCCATCTCGCCCAAAACGAAGAGATGGTCATTTTTTTCAGTGTTCGGGTTAGTGCAGCACATGCATCTTGAAGCAAGGTTGATTCCCATGGAAAGAAGTCTGGCCTCGACCGGATTGGCGTTCCTTCGAAAATGCCAGAGGAAGGCGCCAATGCGAGGCTGGATATACTTGTTCCGGTAGAAGTTGCTCCAGGTGTCGATCGGGTGTGTAGTGTCCCGCTCCTAGCGGTTCACTATGTAAGGCTTGTGGCTTGGCTAACTCGGTCGGAACCGAATATTGGGGAAACTTACCGTCGGCATCGAATCGATCACGGACAAGTGCATAAGAACATTTCCAATTAATGGATCGATTTCTCTTGAAATGCGTCCAAGAGTTTTCTCTGGATGTTTTGCTGCTGGTTTTGTTGCTTGGTTTTGATGGATGCTTTTCTGAATGATTTTCGATGATTTGATTCTTGCCCGTTTTTATCGATTTGCATAGCATTCATTCTTGAGAATTTTGAGAGAAGAGAACACTACGAGACGGATTATTAACAAAATTTTTGGTGCCAATGCAGACTGACGCATGACGGAAGGCTAAGTGTGCAAGTGTCCCTCTCTCTCTCGACGATTCTCTAACTTGGTGAGTGTGGATCTCGGTGGTGGTATTGTCCCTCTCGCTATTCCTTCATGCCAACTAAATAATTGTCTTGCAACATCCGTTGATCGATATCAAGATGCTAATGCCACAAGTCAATACCACTAAGATGCTAGAGATAGAACATTGAAATGAATTGATTACACTGCACTGAACTGAACATTAAAATGATTGAATTGATGCCTAGAATGATGGTTATGAAATGCTAAGAATGATCATGTTGCCTATTACTTCAAATATTCTATGCACACTGTGTATATCGAGTCGGACACACATTCGTCTGACCATGGACAACTTGTATACAAGGATTGAGCAATAATTTCCTCGAACGGTACAGGGGCACCGGTACCGATTCGGCCTAGGAGGAAATAATGAAGTGCTTTGGGGAACATGAGTGATGCGAGGCATCATAGAGGCTAGCTCCCTACTGTGCTGTCATCTCATTATCTTGAAGTCCCAAATGCAAATGAATGAATGAAAAGAGTCCATATGGTTTAACAACACCAGTGGTCACATCGTGGGAATGTATGCTAATCAATGTCTTATGCAGGGGCGGTAAGTATATTATTATTATCCTGTATCTATTGCAGGGAAGCTGGATTCGGCCAATGGTAAAGTAAACATGGTTTTATGAACTACCATGTCATTTGAATTGTGATTTACTCTAAATGTTGCCTGTCCCTTATAAGTTCATATCTTTAAAATGCTTGTCATTAATAAAATGTTGGTTTAGCTGAGTGTGCCAACGGGGCTCACCAGTGCATTGTTATAATGTGCTGACCCCTCCTCCACCGGTACTGGAGAAGGCTCGGGCGCACATCGCAACTAAAGCTTTCTGAACTGATGTTTCCTTTCAAGTTGTTTTTCCCTAAAGACGCATAAAGTATTGCGGAGATTTCAAAGATAGCTGCTTATATTTTAAAGTACTAAAGGGGCATGATGTATGGAACAGAAAATTATTTCATGGCAGCCTATCAGTTGTACTTCTTTTCATGATTCAATGTAGCCAAAAAGGTATTTCAAATATTATCGAGAAAAGTTGTATTCTGACTACAATCATCAATAAAATGAATATTTTTCTTCCTATTCCGCTTACTTAATGTTTCCGCAACTGTGGCTTATTTTTTTAAATGTGATGAAATGATATAAATGTGCATGTTCTAGCCTTGTACAAGTACAACTCCAGACTTGTACGGTATCACGCCTTAGCGAGGACGATCGATTCGGCGTGAATCGAAGCAAAGCGAGCGATTTCCCGAATCGGGGCGTGACAAGTTGGTATCAGAGCACGGTTTCACTTCCTCGGATTTCAAAAATAAATGTTACAAAAAGGAAGTCTTGATGCAAATTTTCTCGATTGATGGTGTCGATAGCGCTGGCATGAAATAATGTTCCATACAATAAGCCCATAAATATTTTATAAGTGCTAATAGAATTATTTCTTTGTCGTATAATGACCAAGAGTGATAGCGCAAAGACGAATTCATCGTCTGACCCAATTGAGAAACTGATTAAACAAATGGATGCTCAGATGAAGCAGAGCGAAGCTCAACATCGTGCGCTTCAAGAGCAACTGCAGTATCAGTTTCAGGAGCAGCTAGATGCTCAACAAAAACAAGTGGATAGTCTAACTCAGATTGTCACCAAGCTGTCGGCCGATTCCAATGTTTCTGCAAAGGCCACAGCAACCGAGACCGTAGAAGTGCTGTCACGCCTCAGAACCAGAATACTGGAGAGCGGGGGAATGACTCAGCCAGCTACGTATTACGGGTAGATGAATACCGTATAATACGATCAATGCTGTCTACAAGACGAGAGGGGTGCATACTACATGAAAGTCTCCCTATGGTCACTTTACTTCTATTGTCTCAATCATTCAAACAAGAAACAGAAATAGAGAACATGTGAGATAAAGCAGTAAGGCATCCCAAACGCTCAGTCAAAATGTTCTTGATATCTGGCTTTACAAAATACAGCCAGATGATGTAGTAAGTATACACAATTATTAGCAGCTGCAGTCTGACTTAGTTACAATTATGCAAAAGTAGGTACAAGACAATCCGACTAACATGTCGGTGCCAAACGGCAAAGTATAAAGTAGATAACAAAACGGGCGGGGAAGTAAGAAACCCACTCGAGTCCTCCTGCGATCATCCCTCTAGTGTTGACCATCTTGGAGGTAGAAGTAAGCTGGATCCTCAGGGACCGGCTCTAAATCTGGCCATGCAAAACCAGAGAGATTAGACCTCTAATAGCAAGTACCGCAAGGGAGTACGATATGAGGAATGAAGCCAGTAATAAGAGAATATGATAATAGATCTCTGTTATCTACTAGGACTCACACAACATCACGACACTTCGAACCAACCTCCCAACCAAACAAGGACAGAAGTTGGCCCGTCATGTCCTGACATTCTGATCATCTCAGTTAAGTAACAGAGTAGGTACAGTACACAAACAAATCAATTTAAACGGCCATTCAACTACTACGGCTTGCTACTGTAAGTCCCAAGTTACCTTGGTTTTATGCAATGAGGATTTTTCAGTTCTGACTATGAGCAAGCAAGGCTAGTCTATCCAGTCAATCAATTACGCCAATCATGAATTAGACGAGTCCCAGCGGGACGCTCGTCATCAATATACAATAATTAATATAATATAAGCAGATACCGTTTCCTGCCCGTGTAGCAGATTTGTAGTATCTGTGGGAACCAGCCGGCCTGTCGGACACTTAATAGTCCCCAAGAGGGCTATCATATAAGAACTCGGGAATCCATTCTCTCCATGCAATCATTATTTTATTTAACTTAATAGTCTATACGTTGAGTGAAGTACCATGCCGTGGATCATGGTCATTCAGAATGAGTACTTTCGTACGGGGTACGATATGCACAACTCTACAATGATACCAGTGCGGTCAGGTTGTAGGTCTTACATAGCGTAATGCAACAATCAAAACTAACCACAGAGTAATCATGCCTTGACCATAAAGTACACATGCTTCTTTGGTAAGATAACTAAATAATAAATGCATTGAAGCCTGCATGTGCCTGTATGCCAATATTCGGGATTAGCCAGTCGATTTCAATAGTTCATAATTAATATGAATGTGTCTCATTCATTCAATTCAATAAGACGACTAGCCAGTCTCTTAGTTCCAACTAGGAACGCATGATCAATTATTAGTCAAGGTCACAATCATTATTAATGCTGACAAGGCATGAAAGTCAACTAGTATTCAGTGGGGTCGAGTCTACAACTCTCAGGGTTTAATTCCAGTCAATCGGGGTATCTATAACTCAATTCATGACACATGACACATCCCACGTAACAATCTATATTTAACAGAAATATTAACATATCATGATTATATCAAGTTTATGCCAAAAGGCGTAAGGATATAAAATAGACGTTAAATATCTAATAAAATATCAATATACAGGGCTATAGAAGATCCAGGGTAAGTAGGGTCAGGTCCAGTTGCGCCTAAACATCAGGTTGCGCCTGAGTCAGACTGCGTTCAAGTCAGGCTGCGCTCAAGTCAGGCTACGCTCCAGTCAGGCTACGCTCAAGTCAGGCTACGCTCAAACCAGGCTACGCTCAAGTCAGGCTACGCTCAAGTCAAGCTACGCTCAAGTCAGGCTACGCTCAAGTCAGGCTACGCTCAAGTCAGCGTATGCAAGACATACATCTCCAAGAGGCAGCGTATGGACTCCATACGACTCCTCTTCAAGGCAGTGTATGTACTCCATACGACTCCTCATCAAGGCAGCGTATGCAAGACATACGCCGCCAAAAAGCAGCATATGAGGCAGACTGCGCTGCGCTAAAGAGTGCACGCAGCTCAGTGGCGTAAGCTAAAAAGCTCGCGCACACTGCTCACTGTCTTCTCCAAAATCAGCAAGAACTCCATGGTTTGAACCCAAAGCTTCAAAAGTCCATAACTTGGTCAAAATAAGTCCAAATCCAACTTTTCAAAGGTCAAAATTGGGTAGAATAAAATTCTCTACAACATGGAACCATCAAAACTTGAAAACAAAGAAGTTTGATAGATCAAAACCACCACAATCCGAAAATAACTAATTTCTAGATCTACAAAAAATAAGACTTCAAAATACAAAATGCCAAGTTCTAAACTCTCTTAGGATCACGAGGGAAAGAGAATGGAACCATAAAAATGGGTCCTCATGAAGAAGCAAGATGTACTTGCCTATGGGTTTGGTAGGTGGAGAGAGTTATGAGGAAGAAGAAGAAGAGTAATGGTGAAGGAGAGTAATGAAGAGAGAGAAAGAGTTTGGGGGCTTTAAATGGAAGGGGTGGTGGTAGGTGGGGGTTTGTTTCGGTTCATGTTGAACCAACATACTAATCCAATCCAAGCCGAACCCAAGGTATAGCTAAAGCAGAGTATAAAAGCAGGAAATAAAATGCAGAAATAAAATTACAGAAAATTAATTTGTGTAAAATTAGAGGAATTAAAATACAGAACAATACATGATAAATATTAAATAAATATATTTAAGCAGTACATGCATTTAAATACGTATTCTGGGAACGGGGAGTGACATCTCTACCCTCCTTAGAAAAATTTCGTCCTCGAAATTTCAAATCCAAGCAGGATAGGAATATCAAGGCCAAACTAGTACAAGCAATTTAAGCAAGCAATCATTTTACAATGTCCATAGCAAGTAACATATCTATATTTAACAATCTACGATATCAAGTAATTTCTACTCATAGGGCGAATAGCATGCGGAGTTAAGACAATCAAGGTACACGGGAAGAAATATACCTTGTGAGTCAAACAGATGTAGATACCGTGATCGGATATCATCCTCACGTTCCCACGTTGACTCTCCTAATGAGTGATGACCCCAAGCAACCCGGACAAGACTAATTGTTCGGTTCTTGAGTATCTTCTCTCTTCGGTCCAAGATGGACACAGGCTGCTCCTCGTAAGACAGGTTGGTACCAACAACCAGCTCAGAATGATCAAAGATATGGCTTGGGTCCGATATATACCTTCGCAACTGAGATACATGAAACACGTCATGCACCTCTCGTAACGAAGGCGGAAGGGATAAACGATAAGCAACATCGCCTACCCTATCAAGGATAACGAATGGTCCTACGTATCTCGGACTCAACTTCCCGCGAACGCCAAATCTAATGACCCCACGGGTAGGTGAGATCCGCAAGAACACGTGGTCCCCAACAGAAAACTCTAGCGGCCTACGATGCTGGTCCGCCCAATGACGATGCCGATCCTGTGCAACTCGAACTCGCTCTCTAATTCCCTTAATCACTTCAACTGTCTGAACAATCATTTCCGGGCCTAACATCTTCCCCTCCCCGATATCATCCCATGCTAGTGGCGACCTACACTTATTACCATATAGTGCCTCAAATGGTGTCATCTGGATACTGGCTTGATAACTGTTGTTGTATGAAAACTCAACTAAGTGCAGGTGGCTCTCCCAAGATCCTCCAAAATCTAGGGTGCAAGCTCGCAACATATCTTTTAAAGTCTGAATTGTCCTTTCTGATTGCCCGTCCGTCTGTGGATGGTAGGCCGTACTAAATTTTAACTTGGTGCCCAAACTACGATGTAAGCTCTTCCAGAAATGTGACATGAAACGGGTATCTCTGTTTGACACAATACTGACAGGAACTCCATGCTGCCTGACTATCTGCTGCATATACAACTCCGCCAACTTTTCTGTAGATTGTCCTACTCTGAAAGGAAGAAAGTGTGCTACCTTTGTAAGCCGATCTACTATCACCCAAATAGCATCTTTACCACTTGGTGATCTCGGTAAACCGGTCACAAAGTCCATTGTGATGTGTTCCCACTTCCATTCCGGGATAGGAAGCGGTTGTAATAATCCAGATGGCCTCTGCGGTTCTGCCTTTACTTGCTGACATATCAAGTAACGGGAAACAAACCTAGCTATCTTCCTCTTCATCCCGTTCCACCAGAAGTGCTGCTTGATATCTTGGTACATCTTGGTCCCTCCAGGATGTATAGAATACTGAGAACTGTGAGCTTCTGTCATTACTTCCTGTCTGATATCTCCACTAGGTACACATAGACGTGATCCAAACCTAAGCGTACCATCTTCATGGATTCTCATCTCCTTCCTGAGTCCTGACTCACATTCTGCCCTAAGCTTCTGAATCCTTGGATCCTGTGCCTGAGCTGCCTTGATCCTATCTACCAAGTCAGATTGAACTTGTAGACTCGTTAGAACTCCTACATCACTAGGAAGTATAACTTCGATACCCATCTCCTGAAGGTCTTCTAAGATGTGCTTCTGTGTTGTCAACATAAATGCACCGCCTCTTCTGCTGAGAGCTTCTGCTACTACATTAGCCTTGCCTGGATGATACTGAAGCTCCACGTCATAATCCTTGATCAGCTCTAACCATCTTCTCTGCCTCATGTTCAGCTCCTTCTGAGTAAAGATGTACTTCAGACTTTTGTGGTCTGTGTACATGTCCACTCGATCACCATATAAGTAATGCCTCCATAGCTTTAAAGCAAATACTACTGCCGCCAACTCTAAATCATGAGTTGGATAATTCTTCTCGTGATCTCGAAGTTGCCTAGATGCATACGCTATCACCTTTCCATGTTGCATAAGGACACATCCAAGTCCTTTACCTGACGCATCACAATATACAGTAAAACCTTCGGGCCCAACTGGCAATATAAGGATGGGTGCTGATATCAACTTATGTTTCAGATTCTCAAATGATGCCAGGCATTTTGCCGACCAGACGAATGGTACATCCTTTCGTGTCAAGCGGGTCATGGGTGCTGAAAGTTTTGCAAAATCTCATACAAACCTTCTGTAATATCCTGCCAATCCTAAAAAACTCCGTACATCAGCTACGGTCTTGGGTACTAGCCAACTCTCTACTGTTTCTACCTTCTTGGAATCTACTGCTACTCCAGCTCCTGATATGATGTGACCCAGAAATGAAATGTGGTCCGTCCAGAACACACACTTGCTGAGCTTGGCATACAACTGGTTCTCTCTCAGAACCTGTAACACTTTCCTGAGGTGGTCTTCATGCTCCTCTTTACTGGCAGAGTATACGAGAATGTCGTCGAGAAATACCATGACAAACTGATCTAAATATGGTATAAAGATGCGGTTCATCAAATCTATGAATATAGCTGGAGCATTGGTCAAACCAAACGGCATTACTAAGAATTCATAATGTCCATACTTTGACCTGAATGCTGTCTTGGGAATGTCTTCCTTTCGAACCCTCACCTGATGGTACCCTGAACGAAGATCTATCTTGGAGAAAACTTTAGCCCTGCTCAACTGATCAAACAAGTCGTCGATCCTTGGTAGTGGGTACTTGTTCTTTACTGTTGCCGCGTTAAGCTTCCTGTAATCGATGCATAATCTGGATGATCCATCCTTCTTCCCCACAAGTACCACTGGTGCTGCCCATGGTGATATGCTAGCTTGGATAAACTTCTTCTTCTTCAGTTCCTCTATGTGCTGATACACCTTTGCCTGCTCCGAATCTGCCATTATGTAAACCCGATCTGATGTTGGTTTAGTTCCAGGTGCCAATTCTATGTTGAACTCAATATCTCTAACCGGTGGTAGACCTGGAAGTTCTTCGGAAAATACATCTAAAAATTCTTCAACTACCTTCGGAACTTGAACTTCTTCCATTGCCGTTACTACTCCCTGCTCTTACTGAGTTGCCTCTGATCTGACTAAGGTGAATTTCTTCATGCCTGGAATATCAAAAGATACACTCCCACTACGACAATCTATTGTCGCATGACTGTCTTTCAGCCAGTCCATGCCTAAGATAACGTCGAAATTTCTAACAAGAAATTCTATCAACTGGGCGGGTAAGAAATGCCCGCAAACTATAACACTACACGCTAGAATAACTCTACTAACTCCTACGAGCCCATTGCCAGTAAGTATATTCAACCTCCCTGGCAATGCCTCGAACTCCATTCCTAGCCGTGTCACAAATTGTGCAGATATAAATGAGTATGATGCTCCCGAATCAAACAATGCTACTGCGGGATATGAGGCGACGAAAATGTTACCTGCCATAACATCTCCCGATGCTAATGCCTCCTCTAAGGACAGTGTGAATGCCTGCCCTCGACCTCCTTGCTGGTTCCCATGATGTGGCCTAGCCTGCTGCTGCTGGCCCCTGCCTTGATGATGCTGGGGTGGTCTATGATCGTGTTGCTGTATCGACGGTCCCTGCTGCCGAAACATCTGAGCCTGCGACATTAACGGACGTTGGGCCAATGGTCTCACTGCCACTGCTGGTCCTCGATACTGTCCTGCCCCTGGTGCTGGCAGAGCAGGAAACTGCTGCACTGGTCCTCCTGACCTCGAATTTATGGGACATGTGGTAACCCGATGATCTGGATTTCCACATATCAAACACAGTTCGTTTAATGCCCGACACACATCTCTAGTGTGCCCCATCTTCCCATAATAAGTACAGCCCGCTGGGGGTTGCTGGTTCTTCTTCTGTTGCAGCTGCTGCCTGGGTGGTGGTGCTGGCCCTCGCATTGCCACATCGTGAATGCGAATGCCAAGGGATGGTGCTATTGTTCGGGGCGCTGCTCCCCCTCCTCCTTCAATCTGACTGTGAGATCTCTTCTGACCTCCAGTCCTTACTGTGATCCTCTGAATGGTGATCTCATGCCTTCGGGTTGCCATCAATATCTCATCAAAAGTCTGATAATTATGCCCCTCTATCAATTACAAGAGCTCAAGATGAAACCCTTGCTGGAACCTCATCGCCCTCTGGCGTTCCGTTGCTACCATCTCTGGGGCAAACCTACTCAATCTGCAGAACTCCGCTACATAAACATCTACTATCTTGCTGGCCTGTTTGAGGTTGATAAACTTCTGTTGTAGCTCAAACTGCGCCACAACTCTATAGTACTTCGTCTTGAATCTTGCTGTGAAATCGTCCCAAGCAATAGGACGTCTGATACCTACTTCCTCTGATTCCCACCAATCACGTGCGAGATCCTGAAGTAACAACTTCACTTGATCCATACGTTCTTCTGTCGGCACCTTAGTTGCTGTCAGGATAGCCCTAATATCCTTAAGCCATGCATCTGCTGAAATAGCATCCTCTGTGCCCTCGAAACGGCGGGGGTTGTACTTGCAAAATCTGGTTGATGCTCCAGAATCTGGCCTTGCCTCTCTTTCTAATACCGTCTGCAATCCTTGGTTGAGTAGTACATTCTGCTCTTGTAACTGAGCGTGCATGCGCTGTTGGGCTAACATCGGATGTTGTTGAGTAGCCATCATCCCTCTCATGATTTTCAGAAGAGCCGGTGTGTCCATTTCCACAGGGGTAGGTGGAACTGTTGGTGGTGGTAGAATATCCGGATACTGCGGTCCAGCTGCTGCTTCCACTATTACTTCTTCCTGGGTAGTCTCTTGAGTTAGTACCGGCCCTTATTGCTGACCAACATGGTCAGGTTGTCCATGTTGCTGTCTATGTTGTTGCTGTCCAACTCTGACATGTGCGGACGAGGTGCCCCTAAGAAAAGGGACAAGAGAAAAATCAAACGACCGGACAGGAAGGATCAATGAAGTCAAAGGATACTGGAATGTCAAGCTAGAGTTGAGAGTAACGAATCATGAGATCAAGGGGAAACATGTGTGATTGAAACATCCTATTAAACATCCCACAAGTCTGAAATCAGACCAGCATGGGCCACCACTAAAACCTTGTCACGCCCCAGAACCAGAATACTGGAGAGCGGGAGAATGACTCAGCCAGCTACGTATTACGGGTAGATGAATACCGTATAATACGATCAATGCTGTCTACAAGACGAGGGGGGTGCATACTACATGAAATTCTCCCTATGGTCACTTTACTTCTATTGTCTCAATCATTCAAACAAGAAACAAGAATAGAGAACATGTGAGATAAAGCAGTAAGGCGACCCAAACACTCAGTCAAAATGTTCTTGATATCTGGCTTTACAAAATACAGCCAGATGATATAGTAAGTATACACAATTGTTAGCAGCTGCAGTCTGACTTAGTTACAATTATACAAAAGTAGGTACAAGACAATCCGACTAACATGTCGGTGCCAAACGACAAAGTATAAAATAGATAACAAAATGGACAGGGAAGTAAGAAACCCACTCGAGTCCTCCTGCGATCATCCCTCTAGTGTTGACCATCTTGGAGGTAGAAGTAAGCTGGATCCTCAGGGACCGGCTCTAAATCTGGCCATGCAAACCAGAGAGGTTAGACCTCTAATAGCAAGTACCGCAAGGGAGCATGATATGAGGAATGAAGCCAGTAATAAGAGAATATGATAATAGATCTCTGCTATCTACTAGGACTCACACAACATTACGACACTTCGAACCAACCTCCCAACCAAACAAGGACAGAAGTTGGCCCGTCATGTCCTGACATTCTGATCATCTCAGTTAAGTAACAGAGTAGGTACAGTACACAAACAAATCAATTTAAACGGCCATTCAACTACTACGGCTTGCTACTGTAAGTTCCAAGTTACCTTGGTTTTATGCAATGAGGATTCCTCAGTTCTGACTATGAGCAAACAAGGCTAGTCTATCCAGCCAATCAATTGCGCCAATTATGAATTAGAAGAGTCCCAGCGGGACGCCCGTCATTAATATACAATAATTAATATAATATAAGCAGATACCGCTTCCTGCCCGTGTGGCAGATTTGCAGTATCTGTGGGAACCAGCCGGCCTGTCGGGCACTTAATAGTCCCCAAGAGGGCTGCCATGTAAGAACTCGGGAATCTATTATCTCCATACAAACATTATTTTATTTAACTTAATAGTCTCTACGTTGAGTGAAGTACCATGCCGTGGATCATGGTCATTCAGAATGAGTACTTTCGTACGGGGTACGATATGTACAACTCTACAATGATACCAGTGCGGTCAGGTTGTAGGTCTTACATAGCGTAATGCAACAATCAAACTAACCACAGAGTAATCATGCCTTGACCATAAAGTACATATGCTTCTTTGGTAAGATAACTAAATAATAAATGTATTGAAGCCTGCATGTGCCTGTATGCCAATATTCGGGATTAGCCAGTCGATTTTAATAGTTCATAATTAATATGAATGTGTCTCATTCATTCAATTCAATAAGACGACTAGCCAGTCTCTTAGTTCCAACTAGGAACGTATGATCAATTATTAGTCGGTCACAAATCATTATCAATAGTGACAAGGCATGAAAGTCAACTAGTATTCAGTGGGGTCGAGTCTACAACTCTCAGGGTTTAATTCCAGTCAATCGGGGTATCTATAACTCAATTCACGACACATGGTACATCCCACATAATAATCTATATTTAACAGAAATATTAACATATCATGATTATATCAAGTTTATGCCAAAAGGCGTAAGGATATAAAATAGACGTTAAATATCTAATAAAATATCAATATACAGGGCTATAGAAGATCCATGGTAAGTAGGGTCAGGTCCAGTTGTGCCTAAACATCAGGTTGCGCCTGAGTCAGACTGCGCTCAAGTCAGGCTGCGCTCCAGTCAGGCTACGCTCAAGTCAGGCTACGCTCAAGTCAGGCTACGCTCAAGTCAGGCTATGCTCAAGTCAAGCTACGCTCAAGTCAGGCTACGCTCAAGTCAGGCTACGCTCAAGTCAGCGTATGCAAGACATACGTCTCCAAGAGGAAGCGTATGGACTTCATACGACTCCTCTTCAAGGCAGCGTATGTACTCCATATGACTCCTCATCAAGGCAGCATATGCAAGACATATGCCGCCAAAAGGCAGCATATGAGGCAGACTGCGCTGCGCTAAAGAGTGCGTGCAGCTTAGTGGTGTAAGCTAAAAAGCTCGTGCACACTGCTCACTGTCTTCTCCAAAATCAGCAAGAACTCCATGGTTTGAACCCAAAGCTTCAAAAGTCCATAACTTGGTCAAAATAAGTCCAAATCCAACTTTTCAAAGGTCAAAATTAGGTAGAATAAAATTCTCTACAACATGGAACCTTCAAAACTTGAAAACAAAGAAGTTTGATAGATCAAAACCACCACAATCTAAAAATATCTAATTTCTAGATCTACAAAAAAGACTTCAAAATACAAAATGTCAAGTTCTAAACTCTCTTAGGATCACGAAGGAAAGAGAATGGAACCATAAAAATGGGTCCTCATGAAGAAGCAAGATGTACTTGCCTATGGGTTTGGTAGGTGGAGAGTTATGAGGAAGAAGAAGAAGAGTAATGGTGAAGGAGAGTAATGAAGAGAGAGAAAGAGTTTGGAGGCTTTAAATGGAAGGGGTGGTGGTAGATAGGGGTTTGTTTCGGTTCATATTGAACCAACATACTAATCCAATCCAAGCCGAACCCAAGGTATAGCTAAAGCAGAGTATAAAAGCAGGAAATAAAATTGCAGAAAATTAATTTACGTGAAATTAAAGAAATTAAAATACAGAACAATACATGATAAATATTAAATAAATACATTTAAGCAGTACATGCATTTAAATACGTATTCTGGGAACGGGGAGTGACAAGTGCCGGCAGAGAAACTTGAGACGCCAACACGGAAGAGGACGAGCTTCAAGTCCTCTAAATTTAAAAGTTGCGACCCGCATGAGTTTAACGGAGAGAGAAGCCAGATGAGGTGATGGGCTTCGTGAACACACTGGAGGGCTATTTTTGAATGTTGGATAAGCAGGGCAGTAAGAGAGTGGAGTGTACCGCTGAACTACTTTGTCTCAAGGCTCAGGAATGGTGGATTTCTCAGAGACAGGCACTTTGCAAAATAGTCAGGACATGAAGATGTCTTGGGAGGCCTTCAAGCAGGCTTTCATTACCCAATTCATTCCACCTGCTGTCCGACAACAAAAAAAGAATGAGTTTATTGCACTTCGACAGGGCAGTATGTCGGTGGAGGACTACGAGACAGAGTTTTTGAAGAGAGTCGCATTCGCTGGGTACATGGTACCGAATGACGATGCCAAGCGAAGAAGATTTGTACAAGGCTTGAATGAGGGCCTAGCAGATGTGCTAACTCGAAAATGTACGTCTTACCGGGAGGCGTACGAGACAGCTCTCGAGATGGAGAGATTTTATAAGCCGGCTAGTCGTGAGACAATGAAGCAACCAAGGACTCAATAATCAGAAACGACCTTGGTCTGCTAGCAGGAACGACGCACATAGGCGTCACAATACTGGAGACAATAGGGGGCCTCAACATACAGAACGTTGTAAATCATGCAACCGTTGGGGACATCGATCTGAAGATTGTCGGGTTAAGTATTTCAAATGTGGCGAACAGGGCCATAAGGAAGCTGACTGCAGAAATTGAGGAGGGAATCAGTATCCTCCTCGTGGGCATAACAATAATCAGTATCGTGGGCATAACAACAATCACAATCGGGGCCAATATAACAACCAGCATCGTGGCGAAGTGCCACCAGCCTTATCGGCTCCAGCTGGGAATGCACCGAATCAATAAGGTGGGCAAGCAAGGGTTTATGCCTTGACTCAGGCAGAGGCCCAGACCGTGGAGAATGTTATAACAGGTACATTGCTATATAAAGGCACACCTGCAAGTGTACTTTTTGATTCTGGCGCTACTCATTGCTTTATCTCTTCTGATTTGCAACAGAAAATAAATTTTGTATGACTCAACTAAAGACAGCTTTGTGTGTTAGCACTCCTTCGGGAGTAGATATGCCTGCAACTTTGATTTGTAGGGATGGCTACATTAAAATTGGAGGCAAGACTTTATCTCTGGATGCAATTATACTCGACATCAAAGAGTACGATATCATCTTGGAAATGGACTGGCTCAGCGCCTGTCATGCAACAATTGACTGTACGGATAAGAGAGTTGTGTTTCGCCTAACCGGAGAAACAGAGTTCTCTTACTCGTGCGGCTCGGCGTTCCAAGGACCTATGCTAATATCGACAGTTACAGCAAGGCACATGTTGTACTCAGGGTGTGAAGGGTTCCTTGCTTCTATTTTGACACTCAAATGAAGGGTGTAGATTCAAATCAGACCGAGATTGTGGTAGAGTTTCCCGATGTATTTTCGGACGAGATACCTGGGATGCCGTCGGATAGAGAAATTGAATTCACAATTGATACATTTTCGGATACTCGTCCGATATCAAAAGCGCCGTACAAGATGGCTCCGGCAGAATTGAAGGAGCTAAAGGTGCAGCTACAAGAATTACTAGACCGGGGATACATTCGCCCAAGTGTATCTCTATAGAGAGCTCCAGTGCTGTTTGTAAAGAAGAAGGATGGAACGATGCGGCTATGCATCGATTACGGAGAACTAAACAAGGCAACCATCCGTAACAAGTATTCTTTGCCCAGGATAGATGATCTGTTCGACCAGCTACAAGGGGCGACCGTGTTTTCTAAAATCGATCTTCATTCAGGATACCATCAGTTGAAGATCAGACACGAAGATGTTCCTAAGTCAGCATTTCGTACGAGATACGGACACTATGAGTTTTTGGTCATGCCATTCGGCTTGACTAATGCTCCAGTAGCCTTTATGGATTTAATGAATAGAGTGTTTCGACCGTTCTTAGACAAGTTTGTTGTTGTGTTCATCGATGACATCTTGATCTACTCAAAGGACAGAGAGACTTATGTCGAGCACTTGAGAGAAGTACTTCAGACGCTGCGGGACAACCAGCTCTATACAAAGCTAAACAAGTACGAGTTTTGGATGAACAGCGTGTCGTTCCTAGGACATGTTGTTTCGGCAGAAGGTGTTGCCGTTGACCCAAAAAAGATTGAGGTAGTTGTGGACTGGAAGCAGCTTGCATCAGCTAGTGAGATACGGAGTTTCCTTGGTTTAGCCGGATACTACCGTAGATTTGTGAAAGACTTCTCAAGAATCGCGTCGTCTTTGACTCGCCTAACCTAGAAGGGAGTCGTATTTAAGTGGACCGACGACTGTGAGAGTAGTTTCCAAGAACTCAAGCAGCGGCTCGTCACGGCTCCAATTTTAGCACTTCCAGAAGGCTCTGAGGGATTTCAAATCTACAGTGACGCATCGGGACTTGGTTTGGGATGTATTCTTATGCAACATGGGAAGACAATATGTCACTCTCCGATCCTGGAATACGTATTTTAATATGTAAACCGATAAATTATTTTACCTTGTATTTATACGATATTTATTATGCTGTATTTCTTCATACATTTTCCAAAAATTTCGACAAAATATTATTTCGTAATTTATTTTCGGTATTTGGGCCTACAGTTTTGGCTCCTTTGGGTAACCTATTCTTGGTTCACCAATGGTTCATCATGAACCCTTTGGTTCATCATGAACCCATGGGTTCAAAATTCTATATAATAACTCATCTCATTCTCTCTCCTCTCATTTACTTCCTCTCATTTATTTTCCTCCACCAACCAAGGCAAGTACCAACTTGCTTAAGAGATGGATCCATAAATGATATTGATGTTTTCTTACAAAATTATTTGCCAAAATATGTTCTTCTCCTCATTCTATACTAGTTTAGAACTTGAAGTTTTCCATTTTGAAGCTTTAATTTTTGTAGATCTAGGTTTTAACTACTTTCGGATCTTCTTGGTTTTGATCTAGCAAACTTCTTTGTTTTCAAGTTTTGATGGTTCCATGTTTTAGAGAATTTTATTCTACCCAATTTTGACCTTTGAAAAGTTGGATTTGGACTTATTTTGACCAAGTTATGGACTTTTGAAGCTTTGGGTTCAACCATGGAGTTCTTGCTGTTTTGGAGAAGACAGTGAGCAGTGCGCAAGCTTTTTAGCTTGTGCCACTGAGCCGCGCATGCTCTTTAGCGCAGCGCAGTCCTCATATGCTGCCTTTTGGAAGCGTATGACTTGCATACGCTGCCTTGGGTGACAAGGAGTCGTATGAACCTCATACGCTGCCTTGGCGAGGAGCGTATGGACCTCATACGCTGCCTTGGGTGACAAGGAGTCGTATGAACCTCATACGCTGCCTTAGCGAGGAGCGTATGGACCTCATACGCTGTCTTGGGTGACAAGGAGTCGTATAGAGTACATACGCTGCCTTTTGGGAAGCGTATGTCCTGCATACGCTGACCTGAGCGTACGCTGACCTGAGCGTAGGCTGACCTGAGCGTAGGCTGACCTTAGCGTAGCCTGACTTGAGCGCGCTCTGACCAGGACTCCCCTATACCTTATATTTTAATATGTATATATTGTATTGTATATTATATGTAAATGTTTGTGTATGCTATATATCCTTACGCCTTTTGTCCTGAGCATAATATGAGCACTAATGTGACCCCGGTGAACAAAGTGTTCCTACCTGATACTTGTACCTGAATGTCCCAGTTCTTGTTCATGCTCGACAAATGACTCGTAACTCCAAGTGGCATATTTGCAATGATGTATTACACTAAGGAGGGTAGAACATGTTGACATACTGATTGACATGGATCCTCTCTTGGGGTACTCGTACTTGTGTACGACTTTTAGGAGGATAATCATGCAGGCCACAGCATGTGAGTCCAAGATTTCACTTAGGGTTAAACTAGGCAACTAAATATACTAGATGCATGGAGAGGGCAAAATTCCGAGATCGTGTTACACCAGCCGCCTTGAGATATTGTCTTGACGCGCCGGCTGGTCTCCACGGATACTGTGTCATCTGCAACGAGCGGACGACTGTATCCGATTAATTCTTGCTATATATTATATGTTTTGGCAAGGTGGCCTTACGAGGGACCTGTGCTCAATGATATCTGTCTACGTGAACCCCTGGGTTGGCTAGCCTTGCTGGAAAGATACGATTTGAGGATTTTTGAAATAACATGACGCGAGGATAACCTCGTCCCACTAGAAACTCGTAGACTTGATTGGCCGCGAAAACGACTTGCTTGTATCCTATTACCTTCCGTGAATAACTGAGGGAAACGGACTGTCATGGTTCGTGATCCAACCCATGTTCTTGTTTGATTGTTGGGTTGGTTATCGTACTATGACAGGCTGTGGACCGAAGTTATGAACGGAAGACTTATTCTGGTTGTGAAGTGTTACTTCTGTGAATGACGGAGGAATATGGTCTATCATGGTACATGATCCAACCCATGTTCTTGTTTGATTGTTGGGTGGTTATTGTGCTACGATAGGCTATCGACCGAAGTCACGATCAGGAGATTTTATTGTTTCTATTTTAACTTATGTAAAAGTTATAGAGTACGACACGTCCCGACTCCATGCGGCACCTTTTGTCCTTGTTTGGTTGTAAGGGTGCCATATGGTTCGAGGATGTTGCGCTACCCTATAATAGTAGCATAAGTATTACTATTATCAATCATTCTATTAACTGGGTTTTTAATCTGAACTCTTGTGCCCCTTTGGCGGTACTTGCTATTCGGGGCTGACCCCGCTGGTTTTGTTTGGCCAGATCTCGTAGCAGAGCCAGAGGACACGATCTTTCTCCCTGACATCCATGGTGCATACTAGGAGCATGGCGGTTTGGGGACTCGAGTGGGTTTCTTCTCCACCACTCCGGCTTATACTTTGTGCGGCATTTAGCCACCGGCACCTGTTAGCCGGATTACTTGATATTTTGTGTCAGTACAGAATTGTAAATAAACAGACTGCAACTGTGTATAATTTTGTACTCCTGACTCTCTGAGATAGCTAAATTATAAAGCTAGTCTCTCATGATCATTTGATGAAGCGTCGGGGATACCTTACTGCTTTATCTTTAACGTTCATTTAATTGCTGATGTGATTTGATTGATTGAGACATAGAACTCTGTAGGACCAAAGGAGACTTGATTGTAGCATGTACCCCCTAGTCTCTTGACAGCCACGATCGCCGTATGACGCTACGTATCTCATATGGAGTAGCTGGCCTAGTCCGTCTCCGTATTTCGGTACTGGGGCGTGACAAGGTTTTAGTGGTGGCCCATGCAGGTCTGTTTTTCAGACTTGTGGGGTATTGCGAATTATTAGGAGTCTCAATCAAAACTTGTTCCCCTTGAAATTCTGTTTCGAATTCTCGTCCTTGCCTTGATCTCTAAACCTGACTTGTATCCTCGAAATCTTCCTCGTTCGAACTTGATAATCTTATATCTTTCTCTATAGGGGTGCTTCATTCTTAGTAGCGGGTGAGCCCATGAGGAAGAGCAGCGAGAGCATGGCTCGACTGGGCACCAGCAGGGGAGAGAACCTTCCCCAGGGCGGACACGAGCAGAAGTGGAACCAGAGGCAGTGGAGCCGCAGGTTATTGAAACTCCTACAGCACCAGCAGCGACGACAGTACCAGATACCGTGGCACTCCTGGAGATCATTTGGGGGATTCTTGTCACTCACCAACAGCAACAGACTCAGCAGCAGGAGCAGAACGTGTTGCTGAACCAAGGGATTCAGTTAGCTCTTGAGAGGAGTGCCAGGGTTGACTCGGGAGCATCAGGAAGGTTCCGTCGCTTGAACCCGAGGTATTTTGATGGCACGGAGGATGCCATCACTACGGATGCATGGATTCAAGACATTGAAGCCATTCTTGTGACAGCCAAGGTTCCAGATGATGAGAAGGTTGATCAGGTCAAATTAGTACTTCAGGATCTTGCCCGCGACTGGTGGGCATCAGAAGAAGTTGGTATAAGACGCCATGTTCGTTGGACCACCTTCAGTAAAATATTCAAGGCCAAGTATTTTGGCGTAGTAGCTCGATATGAGCTCCCAGAAGTTTATTAGTCTCAAGCAAGCAGGCAAGACCGTAGATGGGTACGCAACAGAGTTCTGCAGATTGTGCCGTTTTGCCCCAGCAATGGTGGCAACGGAGCCAGAGAAAGCTATGAGGTTTCAGCAAGGACTTCATTTGGAACTATTACAGCTTATGGAGGGACACGACTACCAGACGTTTGATGCAATTTTGACGGCCGCTCGGAGGCATGAGCTTACCCAGCAGAGGTTGGCATCGAGGACAGAAGGTCAGAAGAGGTCCCATTCCCAGGTTAGAGGAGGAATAACTTAGCGAACATCGGCACCAGCACCCGGTGTACGTATTTATGATGCAGGAGCACCGCGAAGGGCGGCCATGTCAACTAATACAGCGCCAGTTCGGCATCAGCAGCCGAGGAACCAACAGCAGCGTCAGGGAGCACCCCAGGGCTGTACATTCTGTAGGAAGGCAGGGCACACGAAGGAGGTGTGTCGGTCAGCGAATGGCTTATGCTTGAGGTGTGGTAGTTCAGACCACCGTATTTCTACTTATCCTATGATGCAGAGGCCAGGAGGGCCAGCTCAGCAGTTTCCAGCATTGCCAGCTCCGGTGGCAACCCCGAATGGAGGGCCAGTATTAGCAGTGAGGCCCCTAGCCCAGCGTCTACCAACACAGGCTCAGATGTTTCGCCAAGCACAAGAAGCCGGAGGCCCTCAGGGGCAGCAACAACATGGTCGAGGAAGGCCGCAACAAGGAGCTCCGCGGGGCCAGGGCCAGGCTCTCACATTATCCTTGGGAGAGGCTCTAGCGTCTAGTGACGTGGTGGCAGGTAAAATTCTCGTCACCTCATTTTCCGCTGTAGCATTATTTGATTCAGGCGCAACTCATTCATTCATCTCTGCATAATATGCTACACGGATTGGACTAGTGTTCGAGGCATTGCCGGAGAGGATGGATATACTCATCGGCAATGGGCTCGTAGAAGTTAGCAGAGTACGCTTTTCATGTCCGGTAGAGGTGTGTGGGCATTTACTGCCCGCATCATTGATTGAATTCCCTATAGGGAATTTTGATGTTGTTCTTGGCATGGACTGGTTTGAGAGACAGTCATGCGACAATTGATTGTAGAGGAGGTAGGGTCATATTCAGCGTTCCTGGGATGGAACAGTTTTATCTTACTCGAACCTTGAAGAATCAGGCCGGAGGCGTCATCTCAGCAGCAGTGTCAGAGCCAGGACAGATTCCGAGAGTGGTCGAAGATTTTCTCGACGTCTCCCTGATGAGCTTCCAGGGATACCCACCCAGTCAGAGAGGTAGAATTTAGCATTAAGTTGAACCCTGGAACGAGGCCTATTGCAGACAGAGTTTACAGAATGTCGCCGTCAGAACAAGATAAGTTGTATCAACATGAGGAAGAGTTGAAGTCTAAGGGATTCATCCAAGACAGTAAATCGCCCTGGGCCGTGCCAGTGATTCTAGTTCCCAAGAAGGATGGGTCGACGAGGATGTACATCGACTACCGCAAGCTGAATGAAGTAACAGTGAAGAATAAGTACCCGCTGCCAAGGATTGATGACCTGTTTGACCAGTTGAGCAAGGCCAGCGTCTTTTCCAAGATCGATCTTCGGTCGGAATACTATCAAGTAAGAGTCCGGGAGCAAGACATACAAGAAGACAGCATTCAGATCTAGATATGGGCATTATGAGTTTTTAGTAATGCCCTTTGGCCTAACCAACGCCCCGTAGTATTCATGGATTTAATGAACCGCATCTTTTGCCATATTTGGATAAATTTGTGGTGGTGTTCATAGATGATATCGTTGTCTATTCCAGCAGTGAAGAGGAGCATGAGAAATATCTTAGGACTGTCTTGCAGACATTGAGGAAGCATCAACTTTATGCGAAGCTCGACAAGTGTGAATTCTGGTTAGACACATTTCGTTCCTGGGATATGTAATTTCTGGGGCAGGAGTGTCAGTGGATCCGAAGAAGATTGAGGTCGTAGAGCATTGGCCGGTCCCGAGAACGGTTGCAGAAGTGCGAAGTTCTTAGGACTAACTGGTTATACAGAAGGTTCGTGCCGGACTTTGCCAGGATCTCTGCGCCCTTAACGCGTTTGACGCACAAGGACATAAAGTTTGTTTGGTCAGTAGCTGTCAGGCATCATATGAACAATTGAAGAAGAGATTGATCTCAGCCCGATTGACGCTTCCAGTAGGAGCGGGAGGCTTTACAGTATATTGTGACGCATCAGGGAAGGGTCTTGGATGTGTATTGATGCAGCATGGAAAGGTGATAGCATATGCATCTCGGCAGCTTCGAGACCATGAGAAGAATTACCCGACTCACGATTTGGAGTTAGCAGCTGTGGTTGTTTTCACTCAAGTTGTGAGGCATTACTTATACGGGGATCGGGTAGAGATCTATATGATCATAAGAGTTTGAAATATGTGTTCACGCAGCGAGATTTGAATATGAGGCAAAGAAGATGGTTAGAACTGCTGAAAGATTTGATTTAGATCTTCAGTATCATCCAGGCAAGGCGAATATAGTTGCAGATGCACTGAGTAGGAGAGACAGTGCCTTTATCTTGACCTCGCAGAAGCATATTTTAGAAGACCTTCAGAGTATGGAATCGAATCGAAGTAGTTTTGCCAAGGGATATAGGAAGAATGACCAGTATGCAGATTCAGTCAACCTTAGTAGAAAGGATAAGGACATCACAAGCAGGAGATCCACAGATTCAGAAGTTGCGGTCGGAGTGTGAATCAGGCCGTAGGAAGGAGTTAGTGATTCATGAAGATGGTACGCTCAGGTTTGGAAACAGACTCTGTGTACGAGTGGAGACCTTCGGCAAGAAGTTATGTCCGAAGCTCATAGTTCTATTTACTCTATTCATCCGGGAGGAACGAAGATGTACCGAGATATCAGGCAGTACTTTTGGTGGAATGGCATGAAAAGAGAGATAGCGAGATTTGTATCCAAGTGTCTGGTATGTCAGCAGTGTGAAAGCCGAGCAGAGAGACCAGCAGGGTTGCTACAGCCGCTTCCTATCCCAGAATGGAAATGGGAGCACATCACGATGGATTTGTGACCGGTTTACCTAGATCCCCGGCTGGCAAGAATGCAGTCTGGATAATAGTAGATTGACTTGTAGGATCGTTGAGCACCTCTAGAGGGGGGTGAATAGAGTGCGTGTGTGCAGCAGAATATAATTACCAATTAAAAAATTAAACAATGGCAGATATGTAAGAGACAGTAAATAAAGATAGAGAATTCAAACTCAGTGACACAGCGATGTATACTGGTATCCCTCTGAGAGGACTAATCCAGTCTCGAGTACTCTTGCTCGATGTTAATCCACTATGGCATAAGCTTTAACTGAGAGCTTGCAATCTTTACAACACCGTGCTTGGTGACACAAGCGCACGACCAGCTTCATAACACCGTGCTTGGTGACGAGCGTACGACCAGCTCCACAACAGAAAAGTTGTTGAAACTTGAACGACCTCTTTACAACTCTTGAGTAACCAAAAGACTCTAAATCAACTCAGATAGTACTGCTTTTGGCTAAGAGATGTGTAGGTGAGATTTAAAAATCTTAGATCGTTTTGAAAACACTTGAGTAGTAGAGAAGAGAAGATGAAGAATGAATTGATGATTTGAAACGAAAAGTTCTTCTCTATTTATAGGTGTTTTACCAACCGAACTCGGGCAGAACTCGGGCAGAGTTCGGGTGCAAATATCTCGCAAAGAGACGTTGCTCGCTGATTTGGAGGCAACAGAAGTTTGAATACAAACTTGACCGAACTCGGTCAGAGTTCGGACCGAACTCGGGCCGAACTCGGCTTGGAGTTCTGTCAGGAGATATTTGAAATTTCTTTTGCAAAAACAGTTTTCAAACATGTTTTTGGTTATTTGTAAAATCATTTGAAAAGACTATTTTCGAAATATGTTTTTGAAATATTTGTAAACAAAAAATACGAATGGTAAAAGTAGGCTTTGAAATAAGGACAGTTTTAACCCTAAGCCAGTATTACCAAAATTGATTTTACAAAGTAATTCCTAGACTCAATAATATAAAATACAGAATAAAAAAGAGAACTGAGTCTTCAGAAGATTTGATGATGTTGACGCTTTGATTGATGTGGTACATCGTCCGTTGAATATGATTTCATAAATCCTGAAATGATTAGCAGCATTTTCTATATTTGTGTATTGACTAAAGTGTATGTTGATTATCGAAATCGGGTTGTGACCATGGAATGGGCCAACAATCTCCCCATTTTGATAATTGACAAACTTGAGTCTATACCAAAATATATTTATATCAAATAGAACAAAATATCAAAATACCTGGAAAAAAAAAATTTGTTTGGATTTGGAATTATCTCCGCTTTGGTATACTCTTTTTCTCCCCTTTGTCAAGTAGTAAAATAAATAGGCTCCCCGTAAATCATGAAGCCAACAATAGAAAAGACAAGCCAAAGTGAAGCAAAAAAAATAATCACAGCATAGACATATATGGAAACAACTGGAATAAAAGAACTATCTCATAATAAACTGAAATATCATAGAGGTTACCACTAGAAAAAATACAACTAATAATGTCTAACTAAACAGTTTAGACATGAAATGAAAACTACTACATCAACTGCATCAACTAATCAAATCAAAATTCACTATCCCATGGCTGAATCCACGTCACATCGTGGGTCGTCCGCACCTGGAGGATCATGAGGGAAGTATGCTGTGGTCGGGTCAAAATTCTGAAAAGTAACCTCATCAGTAAATCGAGGACCAGGGAAAGCCGGGTGAGGAAGGATGGTGACCGGATGGACTGGATCCTGAGCCAGGCTATAGTGAAGGTCAGCAATACTATTTCTCAGCACATGGGCCTGAGAAATGTGCTGAACTCTGAGTCCTGATGACGTTGCGTAGAGACCGCAACAAAATCATCGAAGCGTGGAAGGAAAGTCTGATCGAATCCTGGGGCAGGGGCGGAGCAGGAGGAGCATCAGCTGCAGGGGGCCTCAGCATCAGCAGCTGGAGCAGGAGCAGCTCCAGGAGGTGCAAAAAATCGCGAGAACGAATCAGCTCAACAGGGGGGAGAGGTGATGGCACACGTCTCAAGATCAATCTCGAAACGTCGAAAGATCGAAGCAAGGTGCATCGGATAAACTAGATTCTTGCCTGCATTTTTGCAGTTAAGCATCAAGTCATCATAGTTTGGGAACGGAGAAAGGAATGCCAAAGTGGATGTGATATAGAGCAGAAAGTTCCAAAAAGGTAACTTCATCAGTAGATCCTTTCTCGGAAGAAGAGCAAAAAATACCATACGATGAAGTTCATAAAATGTTTGGTTCAGATGTTTAGAAAGATTTCTCCGGGGAGGAGGGTTAGGGTGACAGATTAATTCCCTAAAGGAAGCCAAAGTGACATCGGCAGGGAACTGAATGTGGTAGATGTCAACTAATGCTCACCAAGATCAGGAATATGAAAGTATTCGCTGATATCAGTGGCGCTAAATTCTAACTCTTGCCCAGCAATGCAAGAATAAGAAATTACCGTTAGGTTTTACCTGCAGATTG
>JANAVB010017889.1:0-105607 GCA_029216955.1 Iris pallida
TGGGGATTACACTGGGTTGAGGAGCAGTTTAGCTTGGATTGGAGTGTGCCTGGCTCAGCCTGGGTTGTTGGGTTTAGTCGGGCTATTGGATTCAAATCCTGCTCGGGCTGGCCATTGTATTGTTTCCTTTTCTTTTCTTCTTCATTTAGCCTAATATAATATATATATATATTATCTATATATAAGATATATATATATTTTATATATATATATTATATATATAGATATATAATATATATATATATATATATTATATATTATAGATATATATATAATCTAGGTAATATATATTTATATATACATATTATATATCTTATACCCACACACGTATATATGTATATACATGCACATATACCCTATATATATATATTTTTTTTTTTTTTGCACATTACCCTATTATATATATATATATTATATATATATATATATATATATATATTATATATGTATATATATATTTTTATATATATACATACCCTATATATATATAATATATTTATATATATATATATATATATATATATATATATAATATATATATATATATATATATATATATATATATATATATATTATATATATATATATATAAATATATATATATTATATATATAAAATATATATATATATATATATATATATATATCTATATATATATATATATATATATATAAAATAATATATATATATATATATATATATATATATATATATATATATATATATATATATATATTTTTATATATATACCCTATTTAGGGTATATATATTTTTATATATATATATACCTATATATATATATATATATATATATATATATATATATATATATATATATATATATATATATATATATATATATTTATAATATAAATAAATATATATATATATATATATATATATATATATATATATATATATATATATATATATATATATATATTTATAATATAAATATATATATATATATATATATATATATATATATATATATATATATATATATATATATATATATAGTATCCACATATACATACATTTATATATATACCTATATATATATATATATTATATATATATACACATACACATATATGTATTCATAGATCTATTTATATATAATATGATACTTCCAAATTTTAACAAACTAGAAAATATTTTTTATAAGATGCTATAACACTTCGAGAATATTTATATCAAAATATTGTCATTATATATATATGTATATATATACATCCATATCTACACACCTCGTATATACATATCATTAAATACTCAGTTAGCCAAAAATATTAATAATATATATTCATAATATAATGTCTTATTTACAGGAATTTATATACACATATATATACATACCATTTATATAATAAATGATTTAATAAATATAAATCGTTGTCATATTATAACAAAAAAATAATTTTAATAATAATAATAATCCTAATAACAATTAAAATAGTCCAATAATCATTTTGATGAATACAACAAGCACACTACTTATCTGGCTCCTAAAAATCATACAAATTTTGTAAAACACTATTTAACAATAATAATACCTATAATCTACCTATAACAATTATATAGAAAATAATTGCCAATTCCTAAAAATATATATACAAAATATTTGTATTTACCAAATATGTCTACAAGGTCGTATTTGGTCCCACTACATGCCTACATGCCTTGGATTTGACTTGGGCTTATTCTGGACAGGTTCGGTACAACCGGGTTCCCAAAACTCAATAATATAATTAAATAATAAATAAAAACTTCGGTACGGGTTAAGTCGCAACTTGGCTTGGTTTTCCTAGTTAGGACACTCCTATGGCTCGACATTCCCTACCATGGCTAAACACTAGTCAAAGCACGTCACTGCACTATCCGTGCCATGATTCTTAGTCGTCTGGTACTTCAAAACTCAACCATGGCTAAAATCGTCTACCGTAATAAATTACTAAATAAATATTTATAAAATATAAAAATTACCATTTAAATCAAATAAAAATAAAAAATAATTCAGAATTTTCGGGAAGGGAAGCTACAAATCTACCCACCTTAAAAATAATTTCGTCATCAAAATTCTAATTCATGACTATGTCTTAAAATCAAAGTCTACTATTACCTTAATCTCCTCAAATTTAATTTATCACAAATATTTCTATGATCCTCTCTAGACATTTGGTATTTACAAAATTTCGAGGACTTCTATGCATCTTTGGTCACACTACTCCCTTGAAACACAGGTCACTAAAATCATATAATCTTCTAACTAGTGACTAATAATTCTACCAAAAATATCTAGTACATATGGTATCTATAATCTCTCATATCTATAGACAAACAAAATTCAATAATCTTACAATATTATACTATAACTTAAGAATTTCTGATGAATCCTAGACATCACGATCATTCGTCACCCTGGAGTAGGAAGGGACGAGAATCAATGGTAGGGAAATCAAGGAAGTATAATTAAGAGCAAACATGGAATTTTCAAGGACGTAGAGAATTTCTAGGAGAATTTTCAAGGTAGAGTGGATTGAGATTTCTAAGGGTTTGGTCAGTTGCGCAGGCTCGTATCAGTACAGTTACGTAACCGATACGATATGCTCTGACTTGCATGGGCCACCAAAAAACCTTGTCACGACCCGTACCCGCTTTTCGGACACGAGAGCGTGAGCAAGCCAGCTACGCATCAAGCGGACTCCAGTCCCAGCTCGAATACGTAAACGCTGTCATGGCTATGGCAATGGGCCTAATCAAGACAAGGCAAAACTATATCTCAATCTCCAATAAGAATAATAAACAAGAATGAACAAGTATGGGTCATGGTCTGCAGTCCCACTAGCATATATGTCCGATAAGACTCTAAGAAAGTAACAATAGTCTAAACTGAATCAGAAAAACATGAATATCTCATGGTAAGGTATGAAAGCACGAGCTGATAATAAATGCAATACGATACCTGAATTCCGCAAGTAACATCATCACATTCGGACCCCACGAGTGTCATAATCATCTGCTATCCAGAGCTGCTAACTAACTCCACGCAATAACTAACCTGAAGAGATCATCAGGTCCTTAGGGGACATAGCAAGATACATAAAAACATGCCTATCTAGCAGTTTATCATGCAATAAAGAAAATACAGGAAGATAAACGGAAAAGACCAATCAACACGAAACACGACTATACACGACTGGAAGAACCACTACGCCTAAGCGAACTACTAGAGAAGAACAAGAGAACACGATATCACGATGTCAATGGATAACCAATCAAATACTCAAACCCTCGTCCCTAGTGTGGACTCGTAGGTTTGAACAACTACTAGCCCTCGCCCCTAGTGTGGACTCGCAGGCTAGCATCACCCTCGTCCCTAGTACAGACACGCAGGTGTGAACTATGTACTACTAACCCTCGTCCCTTGTGTGGACTCGCAGGCTAGCATAACCCCCGTCCCTAGTGTGGACTCACAGGTGTGAACCATATACTACTAACCCTCATCCCTGTTGTAGACTCGCAGGCTAGCATCACCCTCGTCACTAGTGTGGACTTGCAGGCGTGAACCATATACTACTAATCCTTGTCCCTGGTGTGGACTCGCAGGTTAGCTTAACTACTAACCCTCGCCCCTGATGTGGACTCGCATGTTAGCTTCAAGATTTCAAGACAAAAAGGTAAAGCAGTTTCGTTATGACTTATTCATCCTATGATACGATGCGACTCAGTCCAAGTACAAGTGATGACACGACACGTTCCAATCACGATACACGAGAAAACCAATCCAATATGAACTACAAGCTAATTATAAACAAGGCTATATATATACTAATAGGAATGATATACAAATCACATATAAATAATCAACTAGTAAACTATATGATAATATAAATATGCATGTAAATAACTATAGAGGGAGGCAAGGTATCTTGCCTGGAGGTTGCACGGAGAACCAACAAAATACAGTCAACTGCCAAGCCATGAAGTCCAAGTCCTCACAAATGTCTCTAAAAGCTGTAACAGACAATGCCAACATTCTCAGAATAGTCAAAATAGTTAAGATTGCCTGTCCTTAAGTCAAATTTTGGACACAGGGGCAAAACTGTAATTTTGGGCAAAAACGATGTCCGCCGTTGGACTCGTTTTGTACCGAAAAGCATGCCAGAGTCAATGGTCTCTAAAGTCGTCAAACTACATGTCTACGGATCCGGTTTGATGATACGAACCCAACGGTATGTCCAATTTTGGATTCCGAGGGGCCGTACACAAAATCGCCCGTTGAATCGGACCGTGGGGCCCGCAAAACGGCGATCCGATCAACTATCTCAGAATCAGACCAAACTTGCCATACAGGACCAGAAAAATGATACGGTTCTGTTGGCGCAAGTTTTGTCTCGATCTGACGAACGTGCACAAAGTAATTAGAAAACTTGCACAGAGGCCGATACGGTGAATATTGACAGATACGCATCAAATTAGTCGTGCACACGCGACCAATTTGAATTCTGTCAAAGCCCACATGACCAAGAAGCCATTATGCACCTTTTGATGCTTTCAGTTCACGACTACGTCACCAGGAATGGCGGGATGCACGTCGTATCGAAGGGTTTTTCTAGTTTTTAAATATTTTAAAACAGTTTTTCGAGGATTTTGAAACTGATTTTATTCGAAAACTAATGATAGGAAAAATACACAAAAGACGTCGTTGTGAAGGCGTTTATATTGGCTACAACTCAGTTCAATTGGATTCTGTAAATCTAGTAAAATATGGCAGTTATCTGCCTTCCAAAACCTAGCATCGGTTCAATTTGTACTGTTCTATCCGAACAGTTTTTCTCAATTTTTGCTCGATCTTTTACTGGTGTGTACTTCGAATCAATTAAAACTAATTGATAGGATTTCTAGACGGTTAGGGTGTCTATCCAGCGGACTAAATGGTTCGTGATTTGATCAAACATATGCAGAGAAATCACTCGACGAAGAAAGGTACCTCACAGCGATAACTGTCGGTGCTCTGTTCTTCGCACGAGCCTCCTGCCGGCGGCGGCGGATCTCGGCGGCACGCGCGCGCATGGGTGTGCGCCCAGGCTCGACGTTCCCTTGAGGGGTGGTGGCGCTCTCTTAGAGTTAGGGTTTATGGAGTTTTCAAACTTCTATCTTCCTCTCTCGCGTATCTATATACGCAAAGGGTCGGGCTCGGGGAGAATTCCTGTGCGGGGTTCTCTGTTGCTTTGCCTGGCTTTTGGGCCTGGGCTGAGTAGCTCAGCTGAGGAGTTGTAGGGATTACACTCGGGTTGAGGAGCAGTTTTAGCTTGGATTGGAGTGTGCCTGGCTCAGCCTGGGCAGTTGGGGTTTAATCGAGCTGTTGGATTCAAATCCTGCTCGGGCTGGCCATTGCATTATTTTTTTTCTTTTTCTTTTTCATTTAGCCTAATATATATACATATATATATATATATATATATATATATATATATATATATATATATATATATATATATATATATATATATATATTCATGTATATATATACACACATATACATATACATCTACGATATATATATTTTTGTATATACACATATATATATATATATATCGTATACCCACACACGTATATATAAGTATATACATGCACAAATACCCTATATATATATATAATATATATATATATATATAATATATAAAAATAAAATATATATATATATTATATATAAAAATAAATATATATATATATATATATATATATATATATATATATATATATAAATGTGCACGTATGCACATATACATACATTTATATATATATACCTATATATATATATATATATATATATATATATATATATTATATATATATATATATATATATATATATATATATATATATATATATATATATATATTTATATATATATACACATACACATATATTTATTCATATATCTATTTATATATAATATGATACTTCCAAATTTTAAATAAACTAGAAAATATTTTTAATAAGATGCTATGACACTTCGAGAATATTTATGTCAAAATATTGTCATTATATATATGTATATATACACATCCATATCTACACACCTCGTATATACATATCATTAAATAATCAGTTAGCCAAAAATATTAATAATATATATATTAATAGTATAATGTCTTATTTACAGGAATTTATATACACATATATATACATACCTTTTATATAATAAATGATTTAATAAATATAAATCATTATCATATAATAACAACAAAATAATATTAATGATAATAATAATCCTAATAACAATTAAAATAGTCCAATAGTCATTTTGATGGATACAACAAGCACACTACTTATCTGGCTCCCGAAAGTCATAAAATTTTTGTAAAACACTATTTAACAATAATAATACCTATTATCTACCTATAACAATTATTTAGAAAATAGTTGCCAATTCCTAAAAATATATATACAAAATATTTGTTTTTACCAAATATGTCTACAAGGTCGTATTTGGTTCCACTACATGCCTACCTGGCTTGGATTTGACTTGGGCTTATTCTGGACAGGTTCGGTACAACCGGGTTCCCAAAAACTCAATAATATAGTTAAATAATAAATAAAAACTTTGGTACGGGTTAAGCCGCAACTTGGCTTGGTTTTTCTAGTTAGGACACTCCTATGGCTCGACATTTCCCTACCATGGCTAAACACTAGTCAAAGCACGTCACTGCACTATCCATGCCATGATTCTTAGTCGTCTGGTACTTCAAAACTCAACCATAGCTAAAATCGTCTACCGTAATAAATAACTAAATAAATATTTATAAAATATAAAAATCACCATTTAAATGAAATAAAAATAAAAATAATTCAGAATTTCTAGGAAGAAAAGCTACATAGTGGTCGGTCCATCCTATACCAGCTATGTGTCCAAGATAGCTTGTCATGCTAGTGACCTCATATAGATGAGTCGGCACGGGTGGCAATCCGCGAGTGTGCCTTTGGATTGAGTCGAGTATTGAGTGCACTATATTAAGAAGTCGAGTTGAATATGTGCGTATAGTGAGAACACAATATTGGGCCTAAGATTTGGTTACAACGTGCTTCGGCACGACATGTGGCATCGAGTCTTATGTTGTTGGCATATAAGTTGCATAGTTATGATTGAGTTGTCTTGAGTTTAAGTCAGGAGATGCCGCAAGGCAAAGTCGATCGAGTGACATTTAGTCCACAAGTCCTGATTGGGTCAGTTGGTGATTGAAGTAGAAAGGGCCGCAAGGTGAAGATATAGTTTAGTCACCCTGAGTTGCGAGGCACGGCACAATGGATTCCTAGCACGATCACATGGAAATGGAGCCTCATCGCGTAGTTGCGTCTCTGATTTTGGTCGAAAGACAAGCACGACTTGATAGGTTAACGTTGTTGAGTCGACGTTGTTGTTGCAAGCACGGGACGGTCTAGAGACACAAAATAGGCCAAGGCGTCGGTCATAAAACTGATCCTAAGGCAAGACTAGAAAGACAATTGATAATAACGGACTATGTTGTACGAAGTAAATCAAACGTGTTGGTTTTGTATGGGTGGGCGAGGAGCTCATTCCACCAGTACAGTTGGGTACCGACACCCACATAGTTTATATATGCAGGCATAGGTAGAAGCTCGTGGCCAGGAGTTCGCTTGAATGTGTCGAGACACGGAGTTCCTTGGCGATTCGAAGCATGCGGCCACATGGAGTCAAGACTTATACGGGACATAATATATGGACGTCGCCTTCCGAAGCATCCGCTGGCTAAAGACATGTATTGAGAGATGAGAGAGAGAGAGAGAGCTGAGTGACTTGTAATGTGAGATGAGTGAGCTTAAGAGACTTGTAATCTTGGCCTTGCATCCCATTGTAACCTTTGTTTCAATATCAATAAAAGAGTATTTTGCAATAACTTGTGTTTTGCTTCAAATTTTGCTGCTATTATTCAATGTCTCTGCTTGGGACTTCTCTGCGACGACCCCGTCGTAGCCGCTGAAATTGGCCATTATGGAACCCGTCTTGCACGAGCACAATCTAGGCTCGTGCGGCATCACGTCTTAGCGAGGACGATCGCTCCTACGGGAGCGGGGCGTGACATATACGATGTGCATTAGGGTTCCTGAGATATAAAAAAATTTGCCGTCATTGCACGGTGTGGGCTTCGGACATCGAGATTCCCCAAAACGAGATCTCTGGTGGTTATAAACATAACCGAAGTAGGTGACACATGGCGTGTGCCGATTTGCTTGCTCAGATATAGTAGAGTAAGTCTTGGGATTTCATCTTAGATTTGGAGTCTAATTGATCATCGTCTAAGATTTAAATCAATCTGATATTATACAAATCATGATTTAATCCCAATCTTCTCTGCAAGAGGCAGTTTAAATAAACCAATTGGGGTAGACCCATGCTTCATGTGCCTCTGGTGAGGACTAAGTGCTGCTGTGCGTCTGGGACGACGAGTAAACCGTACTTCTGGAGACGAAGGAACCTCTGTGTTTTCAGGCTATGAGTGGACTTGGCTTCGAATGACAATGAGACTTTTGTGCGTATAGAGAAACTTATGAAGCTGTGTTTCGGGCTACAAGAGTCACTATGCTGTAGGTGACAAGTAGGCTTGTGCTTCAGGTTGACGAGGTTACTGTGCTTTTGGAAAGACATGTTGACTTGTATTGGTTGCGATAGGAGTTTCCAAGTCTCCTGTAGAGAAGTGACTTAAGCTTCTGATCCGAAGCAGATGACTGTGCCATAGAAATGGAGATGGTGTGAGCATATCACCATCC
The DNA here is from genome assembly GCA_029216955.1 of Iris pallida. NCBI lineage: Eukaryota > Viridiplantae > Streptophyta > Magnoliopsida > Asparagales > Iridaceae > Iris > Iris pallida. The sequence goes on from JANAVB010017889.1 coordinate 8,797, forward strand.
TGCACCTCATACGGACGCAGGTTAGTAGCTGCGCCTCTAAACAATGAAGGTGTTGGCTGCGAAAGGAAGGATATGACACCCTTGCGCGTCTGGGATTAGCGCAGGCAGATAGCTGCACCTCTGGAGTGATGACGCTGGCTTCTGGAATAAAATAAGGGGAGGGGGCCTACCACCATCTTGTTTCGAGGTTGGCGCAGGCAAGTGGCTGCACCTCTGGCTTGAAGGCTCTGGTTTCTTCACGTGCTGGGTTGCTGATATGCTTCTGAGAGGCTGTGCCCACAAGAATATCAGAACATGCTTCGGTAGAAGTTAATCTTCCAGCATGTGTATCAAGAAGAAGGAAGGCTGCGCTTCGATGAATATTACATCCCTTGTAGATCTCTCTAGGCTTCTGTCGAATCTGTACTAGATCCTTTGTAGAAGAACAGAATTAGTCCCTTATGTATGGTCTTAATGTGTCTGTACTAGACTTTGGTAGACATGACAATGAAGGGACTTCTCTCTATATCTTCTATTTTGTCTTTTTAGCACTGAGCCTGAGTCTTTTGCATCTTCTGTGCTTTGGCGAAGGATGTCTTCAGCTGAGATTTTTCATGCTTCTACAAGGCCCCTTAAAAGTTTCCCAAACTTGAGTCAAGATCGGGATACTTTGAACAGAAGCATGAACACGCGTCAGGACTGTACGAGCTGGATGATGGCTGGTGTCACGCCTAGCTCTTAGCATTAATGGTCCTAAGTGTTTGCCATTAGTTATCAAAAACAAGAACTACAGAGGAACTGGATTTGATTGTAAACTCGCAAGTACAAAAGAGAGCCTTGAAAGAAATCCTAAGAAAGAATCTAAGTACAATTGTTTAGTTTAGATTTTGGGGGTGACGGTGGAGGCTCAGGAGAAGTGTAAAAACTCTGCCTTACTACTTGGACTATTGGACGCAGACTTTTCTCTAGTGAGAAAATGCTCTTGATTTTTCCAGCCCCTTTGCATGGGTGTGGTACCCTACTATTTATAGAGGTTTCTAGATGAGGTATATTTTGGGCTACATATGTGGTCAAGTAGTCACATGGCCGAAACAGTGCACCAAGACCCGGTCTTTAGCTGCCAGCTGGGTGTCTGTTGAGATTTTTGTTGCAATATATTTGGGTGGTTCAAGACTTTGTCAATTCGCCATGTGTCATACCGTAAAGAAGAATTAATCTGTTGAGGGAGTTTGGAGAATTTTGGACCGCATAAGGCTCATGCGGCTTAAAAATATGTCGTAATCTCCCTTGGCCGCAGGACATCCCTGCCTCATCTTAGCCACATAGTTGTCACAGGAATCTTCCTCTGTGGCCTGAATCAACTTGGCCGCATAGTGGTCTCAGGAGCCTTCCTTCTGCGGCCCATATCAACTAGGTCGCATAACGCCTATGCGGTCAATTTTTTTCATGCTTCCACAAGACCCCCTTCAAAGTTTTCAAATTGCAAATTTTGGAATACTTTGAATAAGAAGCATGGAGATACACATAAGATTTCGAGCCGCAGGGAAGTCTTATCCAGGCTATGCAGGTTGTCACTGCTGCATTTAAAGCTCTGATTTGTTTTTTAGATTTGGGGCTATCTTTTTGTGATCGACATGATAGTTATGAAGAATAAAATCTCGAGGGTCATCATTATCTTTAATGGGTACGATAAACGAAGAGGAGTCTACCTGTTTACGTTTTTTGATAGCCTATAAATGCAGGCCGTATAGAAGTAAGAGAACTCCCCCTGCTTTCTTTCGTCTTTCTTTCTTTCGTTTTCTGCTTCCTACTCTTCGCCTTCTCTAGTTAGCCACGGCCCCCAAAGCTTCCAAATCCACAAGCGCTGCTGACAAAGGGAAGGGGCCTACCTTTTCGTCTAGAACTGCAGACTTACCCTCATTTCATCCAGACGTACAGACTTCTATCCGGGGTAAGGATGGTGGAAGAACGAATATTTGAACTCTAATGGCCATGTCGCATGCTTTATGCACGGGTCTGACCACGTATCACCGCTGTGCTTTGGCTTCAACACTTTTTGTGCACAATCGGGCTTCCATGGGGCATGTGTTCCCTGTCTCACTAGGCCGCATGTGCTCTGTGTGACCGAACCGCATAGATTGAGCTGCATAAGTTTCATATAATTGAGCCGCATGTGCCCACCCCATATCTGGTCCGCATAGGCTCTGCCTGACTAGGCTGCATATGTATCACCTGATTTGAGCCGCATGTGCTCTCCCGATAGCTGTGCCGCATAGGCTCTGCCTGACTAGGCCACATATGTATCCCCTGATTTGAGCCGTGTGCGCTTTTTTCATAACAAGGCCGCATAGGCTCTGTCTGATTTGGCCACATAGTTAAAAAGGAACCCATTCCCTTTGTTTTCTTCTGACTATCTTCTTTTTTTGACCTTTGCAGTGACTTTGCCTGCGGCTCCTTCGGGGAAGGTTTTGATAGGGTCTGCTCAGGCCGCTCCAGGTGTCAACTTTGACCACATAGTCGAAGATGTGTCGACTCAAACTACCAAAGATCAATTTGAAGCCAGGTTGAAGGAGATCCGGATCCAGTCGTATTTCTATTAACTCGACATGATGAACTTTGGGAAACTGAACGACATTTATTTGAAGCCTGTGTTTTTGTTCGGTGATGCCCTGACCATCTTGGACCCACGCATAATAGAAATATCCAAGAACTAGGATTTCTCTTCCCACGGGTTAGCGATTCACATACCCCAGATGGAATGCCACTTCCCTTTATCAGTGTTCAACATGGTGCCCATTGAGAGAAAAATACCAGGTCCCATAACTCAGGATCAACATAGAGTTTTTTTAGGCCATATCCGCTATAATAAATATACGCGGAAAATGGTCGCGGTCAAGGAGACAATCAGTTACTCCATTATTGGACTGGCCCCCGACAGTTTTATCAATGAACTGAAGCCCGGTTTTTTGAGGCTGACACTTTCATGAATCGACTTGCTCGCAAAGGGTCATACCCCGCAGGCAAGTTGTCGTTGCTGAACTGGGTGCATCGTTCCCCTCCGTGGGTCAACCTGACGACCTGGATCCTAATGGAATATAAGGACACTCTACAGCAGATCGACCTCTACTATGCCATAAGGAGCACCTGCTACAGTTTATCTATGAACCCGAAGCTGTTCATAGCCCTCTTTGAGATGTATAACTGTCGTACTGTGACCTTCTTTACTCCTGGTGGAGAGATAGGGCTCGCTCTCCACGAGATGCATGATGTTTCCAAGTTGCCATGGGGAGACGAGGTTTACGAGGAGTATACCCAAATAAATAAAGAATTTGAGGAACTAGAGCGGCGGTTCTCCGGGTTCCTTGCTGTATACTGGAAAGTGTTATGTCATCATAGCACCTGTCAGCAGATGTCCAAAAAAAGAATGAAATCTCTAAAGGGCACCTTCCCATACCAAGGCTTGGATTAGTTACCTATTCAACCTTGGAGCCTCAGGCCGGGTTGCCCCTCGGAGCCCTCAAACTCGGTAGGAGGTGGATGCTCAGGTATGAGGCACCAAGAGGGCCAGAGCAACAGGTGACAGATTCGGGAGCTTGAGCGACACCTTCAGTTACTTCAATCATGATACCCAACCTTTGTCCGATAAGGCTATCCTGGTCGGGTTCCTGATGATATGGATGAGGACTTGTGTGGTTTCTGGGGGCTCCAGTTCTATTATGGGAATGAACCGTAATCTGATCCTTCCTGCAGTTAAGCTAGTTTTCAGAGGCAGGCTGGCTCAACTCCCGGCTATGGTGTGCAGTATTTATCACGGTCTTCGTACTTTTATGATGAAAGTCATTACTTATGAAACTACGAAGGCCTTCAACTGGATTGAGCTGCCTTACCATTATCTGATGGGTAACTGCTGATGTACTGCCCCTCTTTAATGCGGCCTGGCCCCGAGGGTAATGCGACAAGTGGCGATACCTTTATCTATCAGTATTACGACATGCCTTGGACCTCTATTGCTGTACAAGACTGCCGAGCTGCGCTCGCATGGTTGGACAGATATTTTTTTCGTGTCGGTCCCGCCTTTTATCGACGAAGAAATGGGCCGCCAATATTATGATAGCGCTGTTGCTTCTCAGATCCTGCTTGAGTAGATGTTTCGCTGGTTGCAGAATATCTGCCCTTCACATCTGGTATACCACAACCGCAATATCGCTTTCTTAGAGCCTTACTTACCCAGCCGATACTCTCGACAATTCGGGTATAGTCAATTATTTTTGGACAATCCCAATCCCTGCCTGGGTTTTGAGGGCAGCAACCTGGATGGCATTCGGGCCTGGTATTACTATTCTGCGATCCACACCTAGGCCAGCTTCTACCTGCCTAACGCTAAGACCTTCGGGCGCATTTCATACATGGCGTGCCTTCATCACGTATCTGTGAATGGGCCCCCAACGACTTCGATCCAAATACCAGGTTTATTACTGGTACTAAATTGGAGGAATGACATAGGCGGAATCCCGCAAGAGGACAAGGAGGGGGAAGGCGAAGGCTTCCAACTTTGGTTCTACTAGTACGGAGGCGGAGAATGACTCTGATGATCCGCTGCTCCCTGCAAGTCCTCTGGCGATGCGCTCGCCTTCTTCTGTACCAAGTCCTTTACATAAGCATAACAGGCATGGTCCCTCCATTACCGACATGCCTCGTTCTAAGAAGCAGGTCACGATTAAGGTCCATGGGCCTATCATCAAGGAAGGGACAGTAATGTCGAAGCCAACTCGGGGGTAAGCTCTTTTATGACAAACCCTAGTATTACTCTTGGGACATTATCTGAATGTTCCTCTTTGCAGGCATCGGAGGGAATAAACCCTCTGTAACCCGATGTTGCCTATGAGCTTCTCCCTCTGGTGTCGACTACGGACACCCCGGGCAGGGAAGGTACCAGCCTTGCGGGACCTGATCTTGGGATTGTAGGGTCTCAACCAACTGGCGCCGATATAGCTACGTCTCTTTCCGGAGTAACCGGGGCTGGAGAGGCAGACGTTGGCGGCTCGAGTACTGCCGTTGAGGTCATAGAGGATATGGGGGTAACGGTAGGAGCTGTGATTGCCCTGAATGAGCCCCAATATCTGCCGCCCTCTCCTGGTAAGCTATGCCATATTTTTACAAATAAGGGGATTTTTTTGCTCCAACTCCATATCCTTCGAGTCAAGCTGATTGTTGGTTGTTATGGATCTATAGGGCCTGTTTTCTTACTGCCGATGGTGGACATGGTCGCGGAAGAAGGGATGGAAGAGGACACCGGGGTTCACCTTATACACAGAAGAAGTATACCTCCTCCCCTTCCGGCTCAAGTCGAGGGGCCCTCCACCGAGTTGAGTATGGAGGTGTGCGTCATGGAAATGCCGGTCGTAGCGGTTGTGGTTTCTACGCTCGTATCGGTAGACGCAGAGTTGGTGGATGCAGGGTCTGTTGAAGCTGCCCCTACCCCGAAAATCGAGCTCTCCGAGTTATCTAGTCTCCGGTTCCTTCCTGCCGCAGAGGATGAGATTGTTACTGCACAAGAATCTCATCGCTCGAAGTTTGCTTCCCTTTTGACAGGGCCATCAAGCTCTGATGTGCCGCCTTCCTAGACACCTTCAGCTCCCTCGGTTGCTATTCCTTTGACGCCCTCTTCTTTGGAGAACATAAACGAATCGTCAAAGGATATAATCAAGAGCTTTTACAGCCATTTAAAATGGGGTCGATGCTGCTTTACAGATAGGAACGTCGTTTGACGTGGCCCGTCATTGTGCCTGCAGCCAAGTTGGACTGTTGAGAACGTTCCCGAGTAGCAAAGGGATGGCTGATTTTTTTGAACATAAACTGGTAGAGGCTGATCAACGCCTGGCCCCACTGCAAAAACTACGACAAGTTGACACACCCCTTGCGGTAGACCAGGAGCGTGCGTTCCTCCTAACGTCCTTGGAGAAGGTGAAGGCCGTACGGGAGACAACCAAACCCGCTTTAGAGAAAGACCTTCAGAAACTGCCTCTAAAGTACGACAAGTTAAGCCGTAATGAGGAGGATTGCTTAACTCGTGAGGAGGCCATGACCCGTACGATTACCAAAACCAATGAGCAGATCCTACAACTCTAGGCTAAGCTGGCATCCCTGGAGGCTGAGATCCAAGTTACCTGTCGAGAGAGAGCTGATTTATGAAGAGACCAACAAGGTCATACGGACCTCTGCTGTTCTGGAGGGTACGCTGAAGAAAGTGGAGGATAATTGGAAGGCTCATGCATATCTTAAGGATGCTGCCAAGCTGATCCAAGAACCTGAAAGTCGGGCCAAATTGAAGATCGACCGCTCAACGGCACAGCTTGAGGCGATACTCACTGAACTATGTGTTGCTGATGAGCAGACGTAGTTGGTCTTCCGCCTCTCTCTCTCTCCTTTTGTTGGGGACGTAGTCCCATGAATAAAAGTTTACATTAACTTCATTCTTTGCTTATGACATCTGTGGTGCTTGTATTAGAGGGCCTAATACAACATTTGTGGTTGGCAGAGGACATCTTACTGGAGGACTTTTGTGGACCTATTACCCTTTTGTGCACTTATGGTGCGAGTAATAGATTTGAAACAGTTTTTTTCTATACCTATTACCCTTTTGCGCACCGGTGGTGCGAGTAATAGATTTTGAACAATTTTTGGTGGACCTATTATCCTTTTGCGCACCGGTGGTACGAGTAATAGATTTGAACGATTTTTGGTGGACCTATTACCCTTTTGTGCACCGGTGGTGCGAGTAATAGATTTTGAAACAAAACCTAACAGAGGTAATATAGACGTGATAGGTTCTGTGGCCTTAACACCGTGGCTTTTTCCCAAATTAGGTACAAGGGTTAAGTTAAGAGATTATCTATATTAGAGGTAATATAGACATAATATACGATAATCAAAACCAGGAAGTATGCTCAGAGGCGGCAAAAAAAACTTGGCAGACTCCGGCGGGGCGAAGCATTAGAGTAGAAGTTCAGAGGTATTAGTATATATAACTTGTCACCTAGGAAGATACGATGTGAATCCATCGGAGCTATTAGAGTGTAAGTCCAGAGGTACTTGGTATACATAACTCGACAGTCTAGGAGATTTAGTAGTTAAGGAAGTACGGGCATGTCTTTAAGCATAATACTTTTTCAAAAACTTGTCGTTTGTGGGCATCATAAGAAAGTCTTCATTTTGTTTTACGAGTCGGTACGCGCCGTTGGAGAAAACGGTCTCGATGGCAAATGGGCCCTCCCATTTGGGCTGGAACTTGTCGACGGTTTTGTGAGTCATGACCATCGATCTGCAAACGGCCAAGACGAGATCGCCTACTTGGAATATTCTCTGCTTGACTTTCTTGTTGAAAGCTCGAGAGATGCGTGCTTGATAGAGCTCGATGCTTTGTTGAGCTTGTAAACGCTTCTCATCTAGGGCTTTCAGTTCTTATAGCCGTCAGCGGTAGTTATCATCTAACGTTAACCGGTAAGTGAGGGCCACGCGAAGCATAGGGATCTGGGTCTCCAATGAGAGAACTACCTCGCTCCCGTAAACCAGAGAGAACGGTGTATTTCCTATAGTCGTTCGAATTATAGTACGGTTCGCCCATAAGCATTCGCCCAGCTTTTCATTCCAGTCGTGCTTGTTCGAAGACACAAACTTTTTAAGAAGGTTGATTATGGACTTGTTGAAAGCTTCAGCCAGACCGTTAGCCGATGGGTTGTTTGCCGTTGAAGCCACATTCTGAATCTAATTTTTGTCGCAGAATCGATAGAAAGCATGGCTTATGAACTGCGGACCATTGTCGTAAATAATCCTCTGGGGCAGTCCAAAACGGTAGATGACGTGATATTTTATGAAACAAATCACGTTTGATGTCTTTACCTCTGCAATCCGAACAGCTTCCGCCCACCTGGAGAAGTATTCGGTGATTGTCGGTGTCCCTTGGATGACGGCAGGGTGATTGGGCCGATAATGTCTATTCTCCATGCTTCAAATGGCCAAGAGGCCACTATTGGGTGCAAGAATTTGGATGGTTGATGTATGAAGTATGCGTGGATCTGACAAGCTCTATAATTTTTTGCATAATCGACCGCATCTGCTACCATTGTAGGCCATTAATAGCCCATCCGACGGAGACGGTACTACAACTTCGGGCCAGGTTGGTGAGCCCCGCAAACGCCATCAGGAGCCTCGCGTAGGGCTTCTTTGGCTTCTGTATTTGATAGGCAGCGTAGCAGTAGCCCGTCGTAGGATCGTCAATATAACATTTTTGTTTCTGTATCATAAAAGAATCTAAGAGAATGCCTTCTGATTGAAGTTGCTTCTTTCACATTCTCTGGCAGGATTCCATAGACTGCAAAGTCGATAAACGGGAGTCTCCTGTCTTGTATGTCATTGATTATCTGGGTGGAGTAACTCGTACCTAGTTGAACATTGTTTTTGGGACAGACCAGCTCATGTCCTATCACGTTAACTAGATGATGAGCATGATTTGGAACTGCCGAAGAAGCGGCAAGGCCTGCTAGGGCATCGGCTTCAATATTTTAGAGCCTAGGAACATGCTCTATAAGTAACCCCTCCAAGGCTGTAATGATGGTAATCGTTGTCTGATGATAAGGAATCAGGTCCTCGTTGCTGACCTCGAATGAGCCTCGGATTTGATTAACAATCAACTGCGAGTCGCCATACGCTTCTAGGTATTCGACCCCTTCTTTTTTTGCGAGTCGGAGCTCGATGACCAGAGTATTATATTCAGCCATATTATTTGAACAGGGCTCTGTGAGAGAGTACGCCCGATTGACTACCAATCCAAAGAAAGAAATTAATACTATCCCGACTCTAGCGACGATATTACCTTGGGGCACCATTCTTGAAGCACCGTCGAAAAACATTCGCCAAACGGTATCATGTGAAGTCATGTTTGAGTTGATGACTTCGTCTGCAATTTCTTCATAGATTTTGGCTATTTTTGAGCCTGGATGGGCTGCTAAGAAGTCGGCCAAGGCTTCACCTTTAACAGCCTTCTGTGGAAAGAAAACCATGTCATAGGAGGACAACAACATCGCCCAGGTGGCTAGACGAGAACCGAGTGCGGCTGGCTTGGTCATGAGAACCCTGAGGGGGTTTACTCGTGAGACAACATGGATGGTCTGTCCTGTCCCATAGTGTCGTGTTTTCTGAATGACGAACACCAAAGCAAGGCATACCTTCTCCACGACGGTATACCTATGCTCCGCCCCTACCATCATTCGGCTGAGGTAATAGATGGCTTGTTCATGCCCCACGTCATTGTTCTGTGCCAGTAAAGCGCCGAAGGAGTGTCCTATTGCCCGTACATAGAGCAGGAAGGGCTTTCCAAAGATCGGGGCTACCAGAACTGGCAGATTCGACAGGTATTCCTTAATGTCATCAAAGGCACATTGACATTCTCTATTCCATATGAAAGAGACACCTTTCTTCATGAGTTGTTTGAATGGTTGACATCGTCCTGAGAGGTTAGATATGAACCTCCTAATATAGGCTAGTCTTTCCTGAAGGCCTCGGAGTTCGTGGAGGTTCCTCGTTGGACTCATCTCCAGGATTATTTTTGTCTTATCGATGTCTATGTGAATACCACAGGAGGTATGACAAAGCCCAAGAATTTCCTACTGGACATGCCCATGAAGGATTTGGTAGGATTCATCTTCAGATTGTGCGCTCGCATGAGGTCGAACACTATCCTCAAATCGTGTAAGTGGTCATCCTTGGATCGGCTTTTGACGGCGATGTCGTCAACGTAACACTCTACCGTCTTGCACAAGTGGTCTCTGAAGATGATACTCATAGCTCGTTGATATGTAGCACCGACATTCTTTAGGCCGAAAGGCATGACTGTGTAACAATATACGTCGATCGGTGTTCGAAATGACGTTTGCTTCTCATCATCAGGAAACATTTTGATTTGATTGTATCCCAAAAAGCTATCCATAAAGGACATGTTTTCGAAGCCACACATATTATCGATCATTATGTCTATGATGGGAAGAGGGAATTCATCCTCAGGATATGCCGCATTCATCTTGCAAAAGTCGATGCAAATTTGGATCTTTTCGTTCTTCTTGATGACGGGTACTATATTAGATACCCAATCTGGGTGTTGCTCCTCGCGGAAAAAGCTGCTAGCTATAATCTTGTTTACCTTAGTTTCGATGGAATTCATGATGTCTGGACGGAATCGTTATTGCTATTGTTTGACTGGTTTTGCGTCTGGATGAATATTGAGCTTATAAAGTACGATCTCGGGGTTTAGCCCTGGCATGTCTTCATAGCTCCAAGCAAAGACGTCGATATATTCTCTGACGAGTTGCAACAGCGACTTCCGCTCATCGTCTATCAGGCTTTTACCGATGAATATTGGCTTTAAGGAGGATTCGTCGCCGAGGTCGACTTGTATGACCTCATCTTCAGTGGGAGGGTCTCGTTGTTCAAAGTGCTTCTCCCGTTGTACATCCAGCTTTTGGACCCATGGCTCTAACTCAAGGAATTCAGGTATATTTTCATCTTCTTCCTGAATGTCGACGGATGCTATGTTGACAGACAGTGTTCGCCTGAATATATCTCCAATGCTATCATCGGAATCATAAGTGGATGATTCAGATGAGTGATAATGCCACTCGTATTCCTCATCGGAGCTCTCGGGAATTATTGCTGGTGTAACATAACCTAGACCGTATCTGGACTTGCTGTAATAATCTCGAGGTTTTCCAGCCGAGACTGGCAACTGCAGAGGCAATCGCCGGCCATTGCCATAGTTCAAACCTGGGGTAGTCTCCATATCGTACCCCTGTTTTTGCATGAAGTACTTGGCTCGGGAACTATACAGGTAGAGCGGCAATCTTCCAGTGTCGGATTCAAAATCGAACTCTTCTGGCATGAAAGGCTGAGGACCTTCTTTTCGACCGAAGATGATTGTGTGATCGCCTTTTCTTATGCCTGGGACTAGGAAGCAGGCACCTCTAATGGGAGTAAGTCAGTTCGCGGTATAGACGGTTGTCACTTGTGTGTGTAGGTTAATGTCCAGACCGTGCTCCATGGCATACATCAGATTAAGCTTATTGCGCTTGGGATAGTTCAAAGGTAACCTTTTATTGATGAAATAAGGTATCTTGTCTAAAGGAATTACATCATCGGTAGAGGGACTATCGATATGTGCAACCAGATATTTTGCCAGTTCAACCTCCTCTTTAGCTACCCCCTGTATGACCAGAGGCTGGGGCGACATCCTGGGCAGCTTGACAACCAAGGGTTCTGCTCGTGGCATCGGCTTGTTTAAGGATCTCGGATCAACACTTGGCTGTCGGCTTATCTTGGGGAGGCGGATAACCATCGGCTCGACAGAGGACCTTGCATCTTCCGTTCGCCTTTGATTGGATTTTAGTAATCGGATTACCATCGGATCCACAGAGGACCTTGCATCTTCCGCTCGCCTTTGATTGGATTTCAGCAATCGGATCACCATCGGCTCTATAATAGGTTTTGGCTCCTAGCTAGACCTCGGGAATCGGATGACCATCGGTTCCAACTGCGCAGTTGGGACGGGGGAACCTGTAAAACCCCTAAATTTCTACTATTTTTTATTACTATTTATTAAATTTGGTACTGATTTAAAATTTTGTATTGTACGTTGCGTAGATGCATTATACGTCACGCGCAAGATTTTATTTTTCTTTATTGCTCGACGAGTGCAAATATGTGCGAGCGTACATATTTTAGAAAAACATTTTCTATTTTTGAAGTGAAATATATAATAATTATTTTTGCTATCATTTCCATGTTGTTATTTTATTTACTAAAAGCCTTCATTTATGCAGTTATTAATAATTAATAAAATTCTTATTGTATACTAGAAAAGCATAGATATTACTTATGCTTGCATATATATATATATATATATATATATATATATATATATATATATATATATATATATTATAAAAAAAAAAAATATATATATATATATATATATATATATATATATATATATATATATATTATAACTGCATAAATGAAGGCTTTTAAAAAAAAAAAAAAAAAAAAAAAATATATATATATATATATTATAATATTTTATTAGTTTATTTTTAATAATAATGTAATTTTTGAAATTATTTTTATAGGTATTTTTAGAAAATATATTTTGAAGTTTTGTGACAATTTAAATTTAGGATAGCATTTATATTTAATTTGAGTTGATTATCTAGATTTAAATTAATTTAGATTAGATTTGAATATATTGAATTGATTTAAATTATTAGATTGAATATTCTAATTGGGTTTAAACTATCATAATCCTTATCTTAATGGGAATTCCAATATCCTATAAATAGGCAGGTACTCCTCCATAAATTTTTACCACCCACAAATTCTTCTACAAAATTTCTACCACCCACGTGCATCGTGTCCATGTTTCCCCTCCCACATCTTATTCCAACATTTACATATACATGAAACTTTTCCCGTGTCGACAATCCTGACACAATCAAATCCTTAAACCTAACCCTACTCTAAACCCCATCCCCACTCGTGTCATCCCCACTGCCACTGCTCGGTACAGCCCCGGCAGCATCCAGCCACCCGAACCCATCCATGCCGCCGAAACCCATCACCAGCCATCACCACTGCAATCGCTCCCACCATACCAACCACCATTGTCGTAGCAGCCCTGCCCCACACACCTCCGCAGGCGAACACCCATGGCCGCTCCCAGCAACTACGGCCACCACCGCCACCATCCTAGTCACCGCCAAAACCGACGACCACCACCGAAGAAACCCAAATCAGCCACCTCCGCATACCACGAACACCACCCGCTTCATCCCCGGCCACCCACTGTTCGTAACCCTCACCCATACGAGAACCCGACACCACCGTCCGCCTATCCCATTACGACCCTACTACCAGCGATCACCAAACTCCATCGCCGTCACCGACAGCCTCCCGACCACACCCAAACTCGGCCGCCGACTTCGCCCAACCCCCACAGTTCATCGCCACCACCAAAATCCCCAAATAAATAAGAAAAATAAAACACACAAACACCCCCACCACTTACCCGGCCTCGTCGTAACACCACCGGCGCGATCCGATCTCCTCCCTTAGGTCCCCACCGGAGCCTGCCGGCGCAGACCCGTAGCGGTGCGCGACCGCTCTCACCAGCGACCTCCAGTCCTAGCCGTTCGTTCGAACAGTCCTGATTGACGTGTCGCATGTGGCGAGCTCCCCGCCTCCGTCGCAACACCCCACGGTGGAACCTCCGCGAGCCGCGCGTGCGCCGCTCCTCACCTCTCCACGCCGTTCCTCCGCCGGCGAGCTCAGCCCCAGATCTGTGCCACGACCACCGGCCGGATCTGCCAAACCCCCGAGCCTGACCTCCCTCTCCGTGTCCTGCGCCCGTCCGCCGAGCTCGACGACCGCCCTTCCTCTTCCTCCGACCGACTTGCCCGCCGACGATCGCCCGAGCCTCGTTCACCCTCCGCTCACAGAGCTTCCCGCATCCCTCACTCTCTCGCTTTCGCATCTCTCTCCCCTCTTTCTAAAGAAACAGGGGCAGTACAAAGGAATATGGGTTTTATAAGTTGTTTATTTATTATTATTATTATATTTTTTTGTTGTTTTGTTTTATTGTTGTCATTTGTTATTAGTAATATTATTATTATTATTATTATTGTTATTATTATTATTATATAAGTTACTTATTTTTTTAAAAAACAGTCAAGGTTGACCATATATGTTAGCAATTACATTATTGAATAGGTATATTTTGTATTTATTATTTGTATTAATAATTAGTTTTAAAAAAAATATTTTTTCGTCTTATAACAAAGTGTTCTTCTAGGCCCTGCCAAATACTATTTTGAAATGATAATAGAAAAACCCTAAAATTATTTTTATATTATTTTTGTACCTATTTTAAATATAGCATTAACCTAAAACTTATTTTGATAGGATTTAGCTTTAGCAATAAAATGTTCTTCTAGATTTATATGTAGAAGACAAAGCTATAGATTTAGCCTAAAAGATTTATTAATATTTTTGATTATTTATTTAAAATATTTTTATGAAGTGTCGTATTGTCTATAAACATATTTGTACAAACTTTGGGATTTAAGCTTAAATCAATTATTTCTTTATTTTTCTAAATAATTATAAAAATCATTTTACTAGTAAATATAGATTTTAAGTATAATAAATAGTTTTCCAAAAATAGTATATGTATTATTTACACTCATTTTCTTCCATTATCCTCTTGTCCATGACCAAGACATTACTCCTATTCCCTCACCAACTCTAGACTACCCTATGTCGACCTTAACTATTCCAACCGTCCTGGACCCGATGGAACTGTCCGTGCTATCATCAGAGGCCACCTTGCATAGTTGTTGCACCGAAGTCGTAGTTCGTGCCACCTTGATCATCGCAGTACACCAGGCGTCCTACCAGGCAAGACACCTTGCCATTTGTTGTTTATTTATTTTAGCTCATATTTCATGATTATTCATTATTTTCTTTATGCAAAATAAACTGTGATACATAACATAACCTGTTAGAACTTACTGTTCATTTATATTTCCTGCTATGTATTATTTTTCTTACACATTAAACCTAGATTTAAGGGACCATCATGTGTGTTACATTCATTGGCCTTGACTCGTTGTAACACGAAGTTGTGTGTCGCATGTAGAACAGGGACTTACTTGACTGGCTGGCCACCGGTGCGTATAAGTCGTGCGATATGAATAACCGCTAATAGAGGTTGCATGCTTAGTTTGACTTAGCGGTTATAGAAGTTTTATGTTGTGGATACAACATAGTAGGCATTGGACGGGGAGGACAATTTCTTAGCATATGGGCTTCGATGCACTTTTCCTTTTGTAACCCGTGAGCTCCGCCGGAGACGCGGGTCAGATTACCCATGATTACTGACGGCCACTGACGTTCTGCGGAACGTTATGCTCTTACTGATGGGGCCTCTGGTGCCCCAAGAGGGGACTATGCCGATCCTATTTAGCCAGGGCCCATGCGTAGGAAGGATTGTTCTTAACTACATTTCACTTAGAACGGTTAGGCTACCTTATCCATTAGGTACGTGTACTTTTGGTTTGGGTACTTGTATCTGACCGTGGCTTGGTACAATAACTTGTCGTGGATTAGTTTGTCATATCTTGTCCTTGTTTGGATGTAGGTGTGACTTACTACTCCGATGAGAAGGTATTGAACCTTGTTGGGGTCCGGATACCATATTGGATTCATAGCATGGAAAGATATATCACTGTGAATTAGTTTACCATCTCCTGTCCTTGTTTGGTTGGGGGGATGGTACGCTCGTTCAATAGGTGTGTATTAGACCATGTTATAAATTCAATTGACTTATTTATTAGAGCAATATTTATTTAGTTTATATGGCATGATATTATGTGTCTTGTTACGTCCCTCTGAGGACCTGGTTATCTCTCCAGGTGTGTGCTCTTGTCTTTCGTAGGTGCTTTAGCTTTAGCCATGACCATCTCTACTTCCTCGAGGATGATTGCACTTGGATCGTCTTCGCTTCGCCCGCCAAAAATTATTTCTTTTCTCATGTATTTTTCTTTACTTCTTGGTAGTGGATTTGTCTCCGCCCAACAAATTGTATCAAGACAATTTATTCCCATTATATGATATCTTTTATTCATTTATTTTTGTGTGGATGAGATTAGTTATGGTTCTACTGTATTTTACAGCTTATGTATTCATGCGAGGTTTCTATATATTGGAGTGTACTTCGTATGTACACAGCTGGCATGTCTACGTTGCTAGTCCTACGTATTTTGGGACTGGGGCGTTACATGTTTTTTGTGGTGGCCCATGCAGGTCAAAATAAATTGTTTGGTTACTTTACCGTACCATGCAAGCCTGCGAATAGGATTAGAAGTCTAGGATCTCATCCACATACTTGACCTCTTTCCTAGATTTTATCTACCGTTTGACTCATTGATTTGCATCTAACTTGATTCCTCCTATCATTAATCTTATCTTCCCTTCGTGTTTGCTAGAGATTGCCCATACTAGTTAGTTGTCCTAAAACATTATTAGTTTAATTTTTTAAGTTGGGTAGAATGCCTTATGACCTAGCAACCCTTTGACCTAGTGACCTATATTAGCAAGTTTATTTAGATTCTAGAATCTAGAGGACCCTAACCCGTCTAGCCAACCAAGGACTTAGACAGAAGACTATAGGACGAATATATAAAGACCATCATGGGACATGACTTAGATCCTTTAGAAGTTCGACTATGCTCCCTCTCAATTTTAAACTCTCGTGCCTAATGTTGCTACCATAATCTAGATTTGCAAGTTCATTGATTTATCGAGCTTGTTCACGACATATGTTATTGGAAGAGCTCCGACTAACATATTGTCTAATCAGAACCGGTGCATCATGGTCTGATCAACCAAGTGCACTTTGGTTCGCTTTTATCTATCGTTCTACGTGGATGGGGACATAGCTAAACATGTCCTTTAGAATCCCATCCACGACTGCCTTGACAATTCCTTTGAATTTTTTTGGTCGTCTTTGAATCACCTATTCGTACTCGATAATATCGTCTTTGAACCCCTTATTGCTTTCGCCTTTACCTGTTTTAGAAGGACAAAGGCGTTGTACTAGAACTTCCTCTAGCTTTCCTATCGACTATGACCATTCTCGATGTTGCTATATCTTCATCCTAAACCACTCATCCTTTTTTCGGCCCTATCATGACCTTCTAATCGCTTAAATATAGGAGTGAAATCTAATTCATTCTCTAAATCGTGCCCACAACCTACTCTCAAGAGACCATAACTTTAAGGTCTCTAATCTATTTTCTCTAGATAACACACTAGCCTTTATCGCATGTTTTAACCTTAACCCTTACTCATTTTTCTTCTTGAGCTAACCCACGATTACTCTCGCTGTTATTGAAGTCGCGATTTTCTAATGCATGATTGCGTTGGACATTGTGAATGATTATTCCTCACCGATACCCCTGTGCCTTTTACCCCCTACTAATTCTTAATTTCGAGGACGAAATTCTTTTAAGTTGGGTAGGATGTAAAACCCCTAAATTTCTACTATTTTTATTATTATTTATTAAATTTGGTACTGATTTAAAATTTTGTATTGTACGTCGCGTAGATGCATTGTACGTCACGCACAAGATTCTATTTTTCTTTATTGCTCGACGAGTGCAAATATGTGCGAGCGTACATATTTTAGAAAAAATGTTTTCTATTTTCGAAGTGAAATATATAAGAATTATTTTTGCTATCATTTCCATGTTATTTTATTTACTAAAAGCCTTCATTTATGCAGCTATTAATAATGAATAAAATTCTTATTGTATACTAGAAAAGCATAAATATTACTCGTGCTTGCATATATATATTTCATAACATTTTATTAGTTTATTTTAAATAATAATATAATTTTCGAAATTATTATTATAGGTATTTTTAGAAAATATATTTTGAAGTTTTGTGACAATTTAAATCTTTGATTGGATTTGATTTTTAATAGTTTAAAATTTAGGATAGCATTTATATTTAATTTGAGTTGATTATCTAGATTTAAATTAATTTAGATTGGATTTGAATTTATTGAATTGATTTAAATTATTAGATTGAATATTCTAATTGGGTTTAAACTATTCTAATCCTTATCTTAATGGGAATTCCCATATCCTATAAATAGGAAGGTACTCCTCCATAAATTTTTATCTCTCATAAATTCTTCCACAAAATTTCTACCACCCACGTGCATCGTGTCCATGTTTCCCCTCCCACATCTTATTCCAACATTTATATATACATGAACCTTTCCCCGTGTCGACAATCCCGACACAATCAAATCCCTAAACTAACCCTACTCTAAACCCCATCCCCGCTCATGTCTTCCCTACTGCCACTGCTCGGCACAGCCCCGGCAGCATCCAGCCACCCAAACCCATCCACGCCGCCCAAACCCATCACCACTGCTACCGCTCCCACCATACCAACCACTATTGTCGTAGCAGCCCTGCCCCGACATACCTCCGCAGGCGAACACCCGCGGCCGTTCCCAGCAACTACCGACACCACTGCCACCATCCTAGTTACCGCCAAAACCGACGACCACCACCGGAGAAACCAAAATCAGCCACCTTCGCACACCATGAACACCACCCGCTTCATCCCCCGCAACCCACTGTTCGTAACCCTCACCCTTACCAGAACCTGACACTACCGTCCGCCCATCCCATCATGACCCTTCTACCAGCGATCACCAAACTCCATCGTCGTCACTGGCAGCCTCCTAACCACACCAAAACTCGGCCTCCGACTTCGCCCAACCCCACAGTTCGTCGCCACCACCAAAATCCCCAAATAAATAAGAAAAATAAAACACATAAACACCCCCACCACTTATCCGGCCTCGTCGTAACACCACCATCGTGATACGATCTCCTCCCTTAGGTCCCCACCGGAGCCAGCTAGCGCAGACCCGTAGCGGTGCGCGACCGCTCTCACCGGCGGCATCCAGTCCTAGCTGCCCGTTCGAACAGTCCCGATCGACGCACCGCCTGTGGCGAGCTCCCCGCCTCCGTCGCGATACCCCACGGCGGAACCTCCACGAGCCGCGCGTGCACCGCTCCTCACCCCTCCATGCCGTTCCTCCGCCAGCGAGCTCAGCCCCAGATCTGCGCCATGATCGCCGGCCAGATCTGCCAAACCCCCGAGCCTGACCTCCCCCTCCGCGCCCCGCGCCCGTCAGCCGAGCTCGACGTCCGCCCTTCCTCTTCCTCCGACCGCCTTGCCCGTCGACGACCGCTCGAGCCTCGTTCACCCTCCGCTCACCGAGCTTCCTGCATCCCTCACTCTCTCGCTTTCGCATGTCTCTTCCCTCTTTCTAAAGAAGCAGGGGCAGTACAAAGGAATATGGGTTTTATAAGTTGTTTATTTATTATTATTATTATATATTTTTGTTGTTGTTTTGTTTTATTGCTGTCATTTGTTATTAGTAATATTATTATTATTATTATTGTTATTATTATTATTATATAAATTATTTATTCTTTAAAAAAAACAGTCAAGGTTGACCATATATGTTAGCAGTTACATTATTGAATAGGTATATTTTGTATTTATTATTTGTATTAATAATTAGTTGTAAAAAAATATTTTTTTTTTCTTATAACAAAGTATTGTTCTAGGCCCTGCCAAATAATTATTTCGAAATAATAGATGAAAAACCCTAAAATTATTTTTATATTATTTTTGTACCTATTTTAAATATAGCATTGACCTAAAACTTATTTTGATAGGATTTAGCTTTAGCAATAAAATGTTCTTCTAGATTTATATGTATTTGACAAAGCTATAGATTTAGCCTAAAAGATTTATTAATATTTTTGATTATTTATTTAAAATATTTTTATGAAGTGTCGTATTGTCTATAAACATATTTATGCAAACTTTAGGATTTAAGCTTAAATAAATTATTTCTTTATTTTTCTAAATAATTATAAAAATCATTTTACTAGTAAATATAGATTTTAAGTATTATAAATAGTTTTCCAAAAATAGTATATGTATTATTTACACTCATTTTCTTCCATTATCCTCTTGTCCATGACCAAGCCATTACTCATATTCCCTCACCAATTCTAGACTATCCTATGTCGACCTTAACAATTCCAACCGTTCTGGACCCGATGGAACTGTCCGTGCCATCATCAGAGGCCACCTTGCATAGTTGTTGTACCGAAGTTGCAGTTCGTGCCACCTTGATCATCGCAGCACACCAGGCGTCCTACCAGGCAAGACACCTTGCCATTTGCTGTTTATTTACTTTAGCTCATATTTCATGCATTATTCATTATTTTCTTTATGCAAAATAAACTGTGATACATGGCATAACCTGTTAGAACTTACTGTTCATTAATATTTCCTGCTATGTATTATTTTTCTTACACATTAAACCTAGATTTAAGGGACCACCTTGTGTGTTGCATTCATTGGCCTTGACACGTTGTAACACGAAGTTGTGTGTCGCATGTTGAACACGGACATGCGTGACTGGCTGGCCACCGGTGCGTATAAGCCGTGCGATAGGAATAATCGCTAATAGAGGTTGCATGCTTTGTTTGGCTTAGCGGTTATAGAAGTTTTATGTTGTGGATACAACATAGTAGGCATTGGACGGGGAGGACAATTCCTTAGCGTATGGGCTTCGATGCACTTTTCCTTTTGTACCCCGTGAGCTCCGCCGGAGACGCGGGTCAGATTACCCATGATTACTGACGGCCACTGACGTTCTGCGGAACGTTATGCTCTTATTGATGGGGCCTCTGGTGCCCCAAGGGGGGACTATGCCGATCCTATTTAGCCAGGGCCCATGCATATGAAGGATTGTTCTTAACTACATTTCACTTAGAACAGTTAGGCTACCTTATCCGTTAGGTACGAGTACTTTTGGTTTGGGTACTTATATCTGACCGTGGCTTGGAACAATAACTTGTCGCAGAATAGTTTGTCACATCTTATCCTTGTTTGGTTGTAGGTGTGACTTACTACTTCGATGACAAGGTATTGAACCTTGTTGGGGTCCGAATACCATATTGGATTCATAGCATGGAACGATATGTCAACGTGAATTAGTTTACCATCTCCTGTCCTTGTTTGGTTGGGGGGATGGTACGCTCGTTCAATAGGTGTGTATTGGACCATGTTATAAATTCAATTGACTTATTTATTTGAGCAATATTTATTCAGTTTATATGGCATGATATTATGTGCCTTGTTACGTCCCTCTGAGGACCTGGTTATCTCTCCAGGTGTGTGCTCTTGTCTTTCACAGGTGCTTTAGCTTTAGCCATGACCATCTCTACTTTCTCGAGGATGAATGCACTTGGATCGTCTTCGTTTTGCCCGCCAAAAATTATTTCTTTTCTCATGTATTTTCTTTTACTTGTTGGTAGTGGATTTGTCTCCGCCCAACATATTGTATCAAGATAATTTATTCCCATTATATGATATCTTTTATTCATTTATTTTTGTGTGGATGAGATTAGTTATGGTTCTACTGCATTTTATAGCTTATGTATTCATGCGAGGTTTCCATATATTGGAGTGTACTTCTTATGTATACATCTGGCATGTCTACGTTCCTAGTCCTACGTATTTTGGGACTGGGGCGTTACAGAACCGAGCACTTCTTTATGTAAAGTTGCGACAAGGGGTGCAGCTTTGCCCGATTCGTGGGCCTGGAGACCAATTTTCAAAGGTTCCTCTGATCCTGTTGTGGCCTCCAGTTCATTTTGTGTCCCTTCATCAATTGTGTGATTTTTAGATTTCTCATATAGATAAGCCTCAGAAGAATAGTAAGACTCAACCCCTTTGAAGGGATCGACGTCGGCGAATTCTGTCTTTACGAAGCCATGCTTACTGACATACTTAAAGCACTGGTGGAGCGTGGACGACACGATCATATAGTCATGTATACATGGACGCCCTAAGAGGATATCGTTGGATGTATCTGTGTCTATGACGTAGCAGGTAACCTCCATCTTTAGGTCGCCGATCTGACATTTCAAGTGAATCTTTCCCAGGGGATAGCTTCTTCTCGGGTTGAAACCGCTAATGGCAGTGTTGGTCGATGCTAGCCGGTGCATAGGGATGCCCAGGAGTTGAAGCATGCTTTTCGGGATGATGCTTATTGACGAGCCATGATCAATGTGCATCTGATCCACCTTGATGTCGCCTATGTATCCAGTATAGTACAAAGGGCGATCATGCAAGTTGGTTTTGATTAACATATCCTGTGGGTTAAATACAATGTTGGGTATTGTATCTGCGCAACTGCTGCCCTGGAGATCTGTAGCACCCAGTTTCTAAAATAAGGGTAATTTTAAAATTTTATAATTATAATCATTTAATAATGATATTTAAACCATGTTATGATTTTTGGTGATTTTTAGTTAATTCAAAACTATTTAAAATCACGACTTGTGATTTTGATGATTGACTAGTGTAACCCTAGAGTTTGCTGAGCCCAGAGACTAACCATGACCAAGGGAGCCTAGCTATGTGATTAGGATGACTAATTACTAGTTTTTAGCCTAAGGATATTTTGGTCATTTTGATAATTTTGTGAAATTGTAAATTGTGTAAATTAAATATTGTGCTAATCTATTAGTTAAGACTTGACCTAGAAGTTGAGCCTAATCTAGATGGTAGTCATGACCATAGAGACTAAGTTAGATGGTTTCAACTAAGTAATCAAATTAGGTTAATATCTAGATATTTGTTAGTAGGATATTTTAGGCTAAAGTTTAAGAAATCTTACTTTAATTGTGAGCCTTTAGATTGGCTAGAAATTGTTGGAGAAGCCTTGGCCACTCATCCTAAACCCTAACCCTAACCTAATGGCAGCCATCAAACATCCCCCCCCTCTATAAATACAAAACATTAACCTTTAGCATATTTTTTTATCATTTTAATTGCCTCTTTTAGTGTTCTTCCTAAACTCCTCCACAAATATCCAAATCAACTCCAAATTGAGCCTAGTCTCTTGCATTGGACTCCCCTACAGTAGTGGACACAAATATTGGACAGCTAGCAAGGATTCGGAGGCTCGGGATCGTCGCAAGTTGTAGAAGAGCCCTCATTCAAATAGCTTTAAATTGAGGTTTCACCCTCAATAGGTAAAACCCATTAAACCTATTCAAATTCTAGTTTTCTTCCCATGGATGCATTCATTTATGGTCCCCCTAGGTGTAGCCCAAGTTTGGTAGGAATTCGTGTCCATTTCGTGTCCGTATCGGACACGTATCGGTGTTTTAAACAAGGTGTTCGATGAAATGTTTGTTAGAATTTAATAGTGTTAATTTTGAAAACTAAATACATGATTGTGTAGCCCTATAGGTGTAATTTAAAAGCCCCACTGACTGAGCACGATTTGAACTTGTGTCCGTGTCCAAAACGGACACGAACTCGCAGCACGAGACAGTGTCTCGATGTCCTGCTACCACATGTGTCGTGCTCACTGCACAGACCTTGTGAACCCACCAAATTTGGTGTGGGGCTCAGGGCAGTGACTGATAAGTCACTCCCCAAGTTTTATGACTCTTCGTGTCGCATCGGACATGAATTTGCTCATAAACTGGTCGCACGGGCCGCGCACGAGCTGCTGTGCACACACAGTTTTCACCACTGACACGCGTGCAGACACGCCTGGACACTAGTCTAGGACATGGTGCAGGGTGTCCTAGGTGTAGCCCTACTATTGGAGAACACACTGACACGTAAACGTGACACATAGATGTTTGTGTCGTGTCCTGGATCAATCGACACGCGTGCACGAGGAATACTTAGACTGTTTCCTGATATATTGTTTCTTTTCATTTTGGACACTTCGTGTCCACTGTTTGGACACGAGAACACTCCCATATGACACGGCTACATGTGGGGGACACTCTGTAGAAGTTGATTTAGGTTTGGATGTGGTTTGTATTTCGAAATTGGGTTATGGTGTCGAGTTTTTGAAAACACTGAACTATGTTCAGTTCTATTTTTTTCAGAGTTTGTAATTGATGATTAAATTGAAATTAAATGCTAATTATGTTAATTGGTTGATGTCTACATGTGTACTTACCTGAGATTTGTCAAAACAGTAAATAAATTGTAACAGTTTAAGAAAACTAAGATCTCTATTGTCAAGACCTGTGAATGAATAAGAAAAACCTGAGAATATTTAGAAAAGGCTGAAAATGAAAATGGTTTTGTTAAAATTAAGATTTTGGGGTGATGTTGAAATGAGATGTTAATTTCACTCTAGGAAATGGGTTTAGTTTGTTAGATACTGTTTCAACAGGTAACTGAAAACCTGAGCTTGGGAGGGGTTTACAATGAAAACCAAGGTTTTGATTTGAACATGAAACCTGAGATTAGAATGGGGTTGATTTTACAAAGGGAAAACTGAGTTTTGGGTTCAATTCAAAACATGAAATTCTGATTTAGATAATATATAAAAACTGAGATTGTTTAATTCAAAAACTGAGATTGGGTTCGTGATTTGAATTCAAATTTGGTTTTAGTTGATTTGTGATTTTACTTGGAATTTGATTTAAGTTGTATATGAATGTAATAACTGAGATTTGGTTCTCATTACAAACCTGAAAACTGAAACTGGGATTTGAAATCAGTGTTACAGTGACTTCTATATCCACACACACGCACACACTTACATTTAAACATGAATTTTGATGTGTTGATATTGGTAATACACTATAGGCTTGAGTATAGGGGGCTTGTGTACTGATATATGTCCAAGGATTTAGGCTAGTTATTGTATATATATGTGGATGAGCCGTGAGGATATATATATATATATATATATATATATATATATATATATATATATAGGTCATGTTTATACAAGTGGCCTATGATTCAGTTTTATGATGTATACATATAGGTATTGTTTTATACCTTAGCACATGTGTTAAGTTTGAGTAGAGTTTATAACATACAAGAATTGGTATGCATTTATACATATAGGTTGAGGTTTCAACATTTGAGTGAGTGTTCATATATGAATAAGGATACTAGTTAGATGTTATAGACGAACTATACAGCGTTCTACCGCCGACACTGCGGCGTAGGCTGGACATACCCACGTTCTCGTGCCCTTCCTCAGGGTGCGGGTCGTAATACGTTTTTGTGGTGGCCCATGCAGGTTAGAGTCGCAACTAGTGCAATTTAGTAGTGGTGGTCGACTTAGAGTGCTGCTACGAGCCTGCTGTTAGGATATAGGATTAGGTAGTATAAAGAGTTAGTCAATCACATTTTAGGAAAAACTCTGATCTTTTGATTACCATGACAACTCTTCTTGTAACTGAATTTAATTGTCCTTCCTTGATTTTCCTTATCATGTGCTATATTGATCTCCTTGTTTCAATCTGTCCTCAGGATGCCGCTTACTCGTTCTCAGGCAGCAGGGCCTAGTACAGTTCCAGAGAGGTCAGATCTGGGAGGTCTTCCACCTCCAGCTACGGGAGTAGCAGTCGAGAGAGAAGTGGCCTCAGTTCTTGCCCTTCAGGTAGGAGTAGCAGCGGCAGTTCCCTGAGATCTTCCACCTCCAGCAGCGGGACCGTCCATAGTTATTCCCGAGACTTTTCTACTGCCACCTCCATTACCGACAGATGCGCAACAGATGATGGCCCTTCTGCAGCAGATGATGCAGACTCACAGGGCCCAAGCAGAGGCACAGCAGCATCAGGCTGACGCGTCCCACCGTCAGATAGTGGTTCTACGACAGAGTATGGAGAACTCCCACCTGCTGGCGATGACAGCAGTTAAGAGGGTAGTTCCGGGTACAGATCAGGGTGCCCCAGTTCAGCAGTAGCAGAGTCAGAGGAGGCCTGGTACATGCCTGGATTTCAGGAAGATGAATCCGAAGGACTTCAAGGGTACTGAGGGTATCCTGTATGCTGACGACTGGTTGGAGGACGTCCAGAGGAGCCTAGAGTTAGCAGAGGTTTCGAGGGAACTTTGGGTGACGTCTGTGGCCAGCCAGTTCTTTGACATCGCTTTGACGTGGTTCCGGACAGACCCTCGGGTGTCAGTGTAGGGTATATCATGGGAGAACTTTAGATGGCTCTTCAAAGAGAAGTTCTTCCCAGACGTGGCTCTCACAGCGTTGGAGGGCCAGTTTGTGGGTCTAGTGTAGAAGAACTCGTCGGTAGACAAGTATGCAACAGAGTTCTTCCACCTTAGCAGGTTCGTTCTCGATCTGATCCAGGATAAGGGGCAGAAGGCTCGTAAGTTCCGTAGGGGACTTATTCATGCAGTACGCACCCGCACCTCAGGTCGCCGTGAAGCGACGTTCGATCAGATATTGATGGACGCGCAGATTATAGAGGAGGACTTCGGCCTCAAGCCGAAGAGGGGCAGTGATGCCTTAGGGGTTAGTTCTAGTGCAGGGCCAGCCAAGCGCCCTCACATCCAGCAGAGGCCAGTTCAGCAGCCTTTTCAGGGCCAGGGATATGTACTTCACCAGCAGGCACCCAGGCAGCAACAGCCCTCTACATGTGACTTCTGTAAGAGGCAAGGTCACCGATAGAGCGTCTGCAGGAAGAGGCAGGGCCTGTGATTACTTGTGGTCAGCAGAGCACTAGTGTAGGGATTGTCCCAGGAACAAGGCACCAGTGACTCAGGCAGTAGCAGGAGCTAGAGCTCCGACAGGGCAGCAGACGGGACCACCGTTGCATACCCAGCAGCAGAGGTTTGTCCAGCATCAGCAACAGGCCAAGGAAGGCCAGCAGGGACGAGCTTTCGCCATGACAGTCGAGGATGCACAGGCAGAGGGAGAGCTGATTGCTGGTTCCAATCTATTCGATTCTATTTTCGCGTTTGCCCCCTTATAACTGTCTTGAAATTCGACTCTATCCGTACCTGGTAGATGATAAATTTTGTTCAGATGTTTATTTTGATTTATTTTCTTCTGAGATAAGTCGTATGGGCTAGGTCGTCTCGATTATGGGATCTAGAGTCTTCTATAGTCATGATAGCTGGCATAGTGATGACACATAGTCAGATTTTGGACGTACTTCTCGGGTGTAGGAATTTAAGGTTTTCGCAGCCAAGCATTCGGCAATGCAGAAATTTTAAATACCATGATTCTAGAGGTATGTACCATAGTCAAGGACTCTGTGAATATCATAGCCTTGCTCACTAGCATGACAAAGATTTCGAGTATCATAATTTTGGACAAACGCATATGATTATCGGACTGTATGTTGAGACTGTAATTATTGGGGGTGTTTGACCCAGAAGGAGTACGACCATCTTAATTTCGAGGACGAAATTCTTCTAAGGAGGGTAGACTTGTAGCACCCAGTTTCTAAAATAAGGGTAATTTTGAAATTTTATAATTATAATCATTTAATAATGATATATAAACCATGTTATGATTTTTGGTGATTTTTAGTTAATTTAAAACTATTTAAAATCGTGACTTGTGATTTTGATGATTGACTAGTGTAACCCTAGAGTTTGCTGAGCCCAGAGACTAACCATGACCAAGGGAGCCTAGCTATGTGATTAGGATGACTAATTACTAGTTTTTAGCCTAAGGGTATTTTGGTCATTTTGACAATTTTATGAAATTGTAAATTGTGTAAATTAAATATTGTGCTAATCTATTAGTTAAGACTTGACCTAGAAGTTGAGCCTAATCTAGATGGTAGTCATGACCATAGAGACTAAGTTAGATGTTTCAACTAAGTAATCAAATGAGGTTAATATCTAGATATTTGTTAGTAGGATATTTTAGGCTAAAGGTTAAGAAATCTTACTTTAATTGTGAGCCTTTAGATTGGCTAGAAATTGTTGGAGAAGCCTTGACCACTCATCCTAAACCCTAACCCTAACCTAATGGCAGCCATCAAACATCCCCCCTCTATAAATACAACACATTAACCTTTAGCATATTTTTCAATCATTTTAATTGCCTCTTTTAGTGTTCTTCCTAAACTCCTCCCCAAATATCCAAATCAACTCCAAATTGAGCCTAGTCCCTTGCATTGGACTTTCCTACAGTAGAGAACACCAATATTGGGCAGCTAGCAAGGATTCGGAGGCTCGGGATCGTCGCAAGTTGTAGAAGAGCCCTCATTCAAATAGCTTTAAATTGAGGTTTCACCCTCAATAGGTAAAACCCTTAAACCTATTCAAATTCTAGTTTTCTTCCCATGGATGCATTCATTTAGGGTCCCCCTAGGTGTAACCCAAGTTTGGTAGGAATTTGTGTCCATTTTGTGTCCGTATCGGACACGTATCGATGTTTTAAACAAGGTGTTCGATGAAATATTTGTTAGAATTTAATAGTATTAATTTCGAAAACTAAATACATGATTGTGTAGCCCTATAGGTGTAATTTAAAACCCCCACTGACTGAGAACGATTTGGACTTGTGTCCGTGTCCAAAACGGATACGAACTCGCAGCACGAGACAGTGTCTCGATGTCCTGCTACCACATGTGTCGTGCTCACTGCACAGACCTTGTGAACCCACCAAATTTGGTGTGGGGCTCGAGGCAGTGACTGACAAGTCACACCCCTAGTTTCATGACTCTTCGTGTCACGTCGGACACGACTTTGCTCACGCACTGGTCGTACGGGCCGCACGCGAGCTGTTGTGCACACACAGTTTTCACCACTGACACGCGTACGGACACATCTGGACACGAGTCTAGGACACGGTGCAGGGTGTCCTAGGTGTAGCCCTACTATTGGCGAACACACTGACACGTGCACGTGACACATGGATGTCTGCGTCGTGTCCTGGATCAATCGACACGCGTGCACAAGGAATACTAAGACTGTTTCCTGATACATTGTTTCTTTTCATTTTGGACACTTCGTGTCCACTATTTGGACACGAGAACACTCCCATATGACACGGTTACATGTGGGGGACACTCTGTAGAAGTTGATTTGGGTTTGGATGTGGTTTGCATTTCGAAATTGGGTTGTGGTGTCGAGTTTTTGAAAACACTGAACTGTGTTCAGTTCTGTTTTTTCAGAGTTTGTAATTGATGATTAAATTGAAATTAAATGCTAATTATGTTAATTGGTTGATGTCTACATGTGTACTTACCTGAGATTTGTCGAAACAGTAAATGAATTGTAACAGTTTAAGAAAAACTAAGATCTTCATTGTCAAGACCTATGAATGAATAAGAAAAACCTGAGAATATTTAGAGAAGGCTGGAAATGAAAATGGTTTTGTTAAAATTAAGATTTTGGGGTGATGTTGAAATGAGATGTTGATTTTCCTCTAGGAAATGGGTTTAGTTTGTTAGATACTCTTTCAACAGGTAACTGAAAACCTGAGCTTGGGAGGGGTTTACAATGAAAACCAAGGTTTCGATTTGAACATAAAAACTGAGATTAGAATGGGGTTGAATTTACAAAGGGAAAACTGAGTTTTGGGTTCAATTCAAAACATGAAATTCTAATTTAGGTAATATATAAAAACTGAGATTGTTTAATTCAAAAATTGAGATTGGGTTCATGATTTGAATTCAAATTTGGTTTTAGTTGATTTGTGATTTTACTTGGAATTTGATTTAAGTTGTATATGAATGTAATAACTGAGATTTGGTTCTCATTACGAACCTGAAAACTAAAACTGGGATTTGAAATCAGTGTTACACTGACTTCTATATCCATACACACGCACACACTTACATTTAAACCTGAATTTTGATGTGTTGTATATAGGTAATACACTATAGGCTTGAGTATAGGGGGCTTGTGTATTGATATATGTCCAAGGATTTAGGCTAGTTATTGTATATATATGTGGATGAGCCTTGAGGATATATATATATATATATATATATATATATATATATATATATATATATATATATAGGTCATGTTTATACAAGTGGCTTATGATTCAGTTTTATGATGTATACATATAGGTATTGTTTTATACCTTAGCACATGTGTTAAGTTTGAGTAGAGTTTATAACACACAAGAATTGGTATGCATTTATACATATAGGTTGAGGTTTCAACATTTGAGTGAGTGTTCATATATGAATAAGGATACTAGTTAGATGTTATAGACGAACTATACAGCGTTCTACCGCCGACACTGCATAGGTCATGTTTATACAAGTGGCTTATGATTCAGTTTTATGATGTATACATATAGGTATTGTTTTATACCTTAGCACATATGTTAAGTTTGAGTAGAGTTTATAACATACAAGAATTGGTATGCATTTATACATATAGGTTGAGGTTTCAACATTTGAGTGAGTGTTCATATATGAATAAGGATACTAGTTAGATGTTATAGACGAACTATACAGCGTTCTACCGCCGACACTGCAGCGTAGGCTGGACGTACCCACGTTCTCGAGCCCTTCCTCAGGGTGCGGGTCGTGACACGTTTTTGCAGTGGCCCATACAGGTCAGAGTCGCAACTAGTACGATTTCGTTGTGGTGCTCGACTTAGAGTGCTGCTACGAGCCTGCAGTTAGGATATAGGATTAGGCTGTATAAAGAGTTACTCAATCACATTTTAGGAAAAACTCTGATCTTTTGATTACCATGACAACTCTTCTTGTAACTGAATTTAATTGTCCTTCCTTGATTTTCCTTATCTTGTGCCATATTGATCTTCTTGTTTCAATCTGTCCTCAGGATGCCGCTTACTCGTTCTCAGGCAGCAGGGCCAAGTACAGTTCCAGAGAGTTCAGATCCGGGAGGTCTTCCACCTCCGGCTATGGGAGTAGCAGTCGAGAGAGAAGTGGCCTCAGTTCCTGCCCTTCAGGTAGGAGTAGCAGCGGCAGTTCCCGGAGGTCTTCCACCTCCAGCAGCGGGACCGTCCATAGTTATTCTCGAGACTTTTCTGTAGTGCCCCGCTTCTCGCGGTCCACTATGTAATACCTACGGCTTGCTGACTCAGTCTTGAACTGAGTGTTTGGTGAAACCTTTGTCGGTATCGATTGATCACGGATAAAATGCAATGAACCTTTCTAATTGATGGATTGACTTCTATTGAAATGAATCCAAGAGTTTTGTTGGATGTTTTCTTTCGCTGCTTGGTTTTGATGAATGCGTTTTCGTGTTGGTTTTCGATGATTGGTTTTCATTGTTCGCTTTCATCGCATTTCGCATTCATTCTGAATCTTGGGAGAAAGAGACGAAGTATGCAAATCAACTGTTGGTGCCAATGTAGGCCGCGTGAATTGTTCGTGAACGGCGCGTGAAGTCCCTCCTTCTCTCAACTAAGATTCATCTTTGTGAGTTGCTTGAACCGGGCTTGCATTTATTTGTACGCCCTAATAAAAATGATCTCTAATCCACTCTGTTGCCTTGTCCCTGTGATCAACGATATCTCAATAACAAAAGATAAAGAGAAGATAATGAATTGAATCATATGCTGGATTATATGTTGCCACTCCATCTGTTGCCTATGAATATGCTTCAAATGTTTAGATGTATACAGACGAACTTGTATGCATTGCCACAGTAAGAGAATTATCCCAAAGCTAGGAGCTATAAGCTCTGTCATACATCAAAGCAAAGCATAGATACATGTGTCGCCTAATAGTAGCCTTACAGAGTATGCATAAGTCCTGGACAACTTGTATACAAGGAAACTAGATCTCTCGAGCGGGACTGGGGGCACCTGGAATCGCTCGGCCTGGGGAAGATTGTCTAGACACTACGAGGTGCAAGGGCCTCGGGTGTTGAATCAATGTCCAAATAGCGACGAGCTGAACCCATGTGTCACAGCGGCTAAACGCGGGAAACGACCCGTGCACCAACATGTAGTTAGGTGCATTTATGAAATCAGAGTGCATTGCAACCTAACAAAAGATATAGAACTCAAACAGTATACTTT
This sequence comes from Iris pallida, assembly GCA_029216955.1. Classification (NCBI taxonomy): domain Eukaryota; kingdom Viridiplantae; phylum Streptophyta; class Magnoliopsida; order Asparagales; family Iridaceae; genus Iris; species Iris pallida. The sequence continues at coordinate 40,253 of JANAVB010017889.1, forward strand.
TACATCATATGCAAATTGTGCTAACCTGTCTTGTGCAGGGATGACTGTCGGCGTTGGTAAGTTGGTTATGAATATTCTACTGTCATTGTTTCTTATGAATTGTTAAAGAGAACCTAGACAAGTAGAAAGAGTACTAGTAAATATGTAGCTTCACATGTTGAATTAGTACAGATATTTGTGAGTTTCGGCGAAGAGCCGCTCGCCAGTACATGATGTGTGCTGACCCACGTTATGGGCATCCTTTTCAGAAAGCAAAAGGAGACAGGGGGATTTCAAGTGAGGCACCGAAGCTCGTCTAGCCCAGTAGAACTGTGGATCGCCTCGAAGCTACTTTTATTTCAGTCAATTGCAAGTTTCTAGTTTTCATTTCCTTTGAAGGTGTCTTTCAATTCTAGCTTGTAATAAAGGGATATCATGTATGGGCATTGTGGCTAATTTGAAAAGAGCGTTTCAAAGAGAATCTTGTAGCCAAATTATAAGGTAAATCTGAGTTCGCAAAGCTTTGTACTTGTATTCCTATCAAGTTATCAATAAAATGAGTATTTCCATTTCAAATCTCTGTGTCCAACATTTGGTTTTCTGCAATGAATGGGTGTGTGCGTGTGATTTGCTTAACTAATGGGTGCGTGCGTGTGTTTTTGCTTGACTAGTTGTTTTTGTGCATGTACATGGCCTTGTGAAAGCGCAACTTAGGCTTGCACGGCATCACGCCTTAGCGAGGACGATCTATCCCGCAGGAATCCAGGCAAGACGGACGACCCTAACGGGATCGGGGCGTGACAATGTGGTATCAGAGCACAGTTTTACGTCCTTGGCCTCTTGCAAATATCGTTTTTGAAAAAGTATATAAAGTACTTTAATGGCTTTCAAAAGTGTCCCGATTTTGAGTTATGAAAACCAATGCCCCATACAATAAGTCCATAATATTTTATGAGACTGACAGAAGTTATACTCTTTTGTAGAGAAATGGCCCCTACTCGACCCGCTGCCTCGGACGATCCAATAGAACGGATCATAAGAATGTTGGAACTGCAGAGGCAGGACAGTGAGGAAAACAATTAATTACAACAGGCCCAAATAGAGGCCCAGAAGAAACAGTAGGAGCAATTGACTCAAATTGTCATGGTGCTTGCGATAAATCGAGGTACCACCGCAGCGACTAAACCAACGAGAACGCCCGAGATTGAGCCCGTAGAGGGTGATGAGCCCCAGCCAGCACAAAGGCACACTGTCTTTAGGCCAAAGGACTTCTTAGATGCGAAACCTCCAGAATTTGAAGGCAGGACATCACCCGATAAGGTGATGGACTGGATTGACAAAATGGAGAGTCCGTTCGCGTTCATAGGAGTTCCAAGTAGCAAAAAGGTAGTTTGTGCCGTTATGCTTCTACGGCTGCGGGCGAAGGATTGGTGGAAGGCAAAGAAGCCGGCGCTGCTCGCAACGGCTAGGAATAGGAAGATCTCATGGGCCTCGTTCAAGAAGGCGTTTGTGGGTCAATATCTGCCTCCAGCCATGAGCAAGAAGATGGAGGATGACTTCATCACACTGAAACAGGGAGATATGTTCGTAGAGGACTATGAGTCTGAATTTTCTAAGCTGGCAAATTTTGTCGCTGCTTTGCTTCCCACGGAACAGACTCGCATAAATCGATTCGTTGAAGGTCTGAATGACGACATCCAGTTAAGTGTGCTGAATCGAGAATGTGAGTCCTATTCTCAAGCCTTTGAGGTGGCACTACAGGTGGAATAGTTCCAGTAAAAGAAGGCGTCAGCAAAGACGCAGTACAGTCGCAATCAACCCGCCAAAAGATACCACGACGGCGAGAAGAAAACAGAGAGAGATAATCGCAACACAGTGGAGTGCGAATACTGTGGCCGTCTGGGCCATACCATAGATAATTGTCGCATGAAGGCATTTGAATGCAGCTACTGCGGCATGAAGGGCCACACAAAGGAAGCATGTCGTTCCTTGAACAAAGCTTGTTTCGGTTGTGGCCAATAAGGTCACGCCATCCGAAATTGTCCAAAGAGAAATCGACACAGAGATAATACAGAGGAGCGTGGGCAGCTGCCAGGCCCACCGCCGCTCCGAGATAATCTGCACAATCAGCAGTTACGGAGTGCCAATACCACAACCAATACGCGCGTCTACAATCTCTCCACCTTACTTGATCCCGAAAGTGGAGGTGAGTTTGCATCTTAAGTTTTGAGGACAAAACTTTTTCTCAGTGGGTTATTATGTAGTGTCCCGCTTCTCGTGGTCCACTATGTAATACCTACGGTTTGCTGACTCAGTCTTGAACTGAGTGTTTGGGGAAACCTTTGCCGGTATCGATTGATCACGGATGAAATGCAATGAACCTTTCCAATTGATGGATTGACTTCAATTGAAATCAATCCAAGAGTTTTGTTGGATGTTTTCTTTCGCTGCTTGGTTTTGATGAATGCGTTTTCGTGTTAGTTTTTGATGATTGTTTTTCATTGTTCGCTTTCATCGCATTTTGCATTCATTCCGAATCTTGGGAGAAAGAGACGAAGTATGCTAATCAACTGTTGGTGCCAATGTAGGCTGCATGAATTGTTCGTGAACGACGCGTGAAGTCCCTCCTTCTCTCAACTAAGATTCATCTTGGTGAGATGCTTGAACCGGGCTTGCATTTATTTGTACGCCCTAATAAAAATGATCTCTAATCCACTCTGTTGTCTTGTCCCTGTGATCAACGATACCTCAATAACAAAAGATAAAAAGAAGATAATGAATTGAATCATATGCTGGATTATATGTTGCCACTCCATCTGTTGCCTATGAATATGCTTCAAATGTTTAGATGTATACAGACGAACTTGTATGCATTGCCACAGTAAGAGAATTATCCCAAAGCTAGGAGCTATAAGCTCTGTCATACATCAAAGCAAAGCATAGATACATGTGACGTCTAACAGTAGCCTTACAGAGTATACATAGGTCCTGGACAACTTGTACACAAGGAAACTAGATCTCTCGAGCGGGACTGGGGGTACCAGGAATCGCTCGGCCTGGGGGAGATTGTCTAGATACTACGAGGTACAAGGGCCTCGGGTGTTGAATCAATATCCAAATAGCGACGAGCTGAACCCATGTGTCACAGCGGCTAAACGCGGAAAATGACCCGTGGACCAACATGTAGTTAGGTGCATTTATAAAATCAGAGTGCATTGCAACCTAACAAAAGATGTAGAATTCAAACAATATGCTTTTACATCATATGCAAATTGTGCTAACCTGTCTTGTGCTGGGATGACTGTCGGCGTTGGTAAGTTGGTTATGAATATTCTACTGTCATTGTTTCTTATGAATTGTTAAAAAGAACCTAGACAAGTAGAAAGAGCACTAGTAAATATGTAGCTTCACATGTTAAATTAGTGCAGATATTTGTGAGTTTCGGCGAAGAGCCGCTCGCCAGTACATTATGTGTGCTGACCCACGTTGTGGGCATCCTTTTTAGAAAGCAAAAGAAGACAGGAGAATTTCAAGTGAGGCACCGAAGCTCGTCTAGCCCAGTAGAGCTGTGGATCGCCTCGAAGCTACTTTCATTTCAGTCAATTGCAAGTTTCCAGTTTTCATTTCCTTTGAAAGTGTCTTTCAATTCTAGCTTGTAATAAAGGGATATCATGTATGGGCATTGTGGCTAATTTCAAAAGAGTGTTTCAAAGAGAATCTTGTAGCCAAATTATAAGGCAAATCTGAGTTCGCAAAGCTTTGTACTTGTATTCCTATCAAGTTATCAATAAAATAAGTATTTCCATTTGAAATCTCTGTGTCCAACATTTAGTTTTCTCTAATGAATGGGTACGTGCGTGTGATTTACTTAACTAATGGGTGCGTGCGTATGTTTTTACTTGACTAGTTGTTTTTGTGCAGGTACATGGCCTTCTGCAAGCGCAACATAGGCTTGCACGGCATCACGCCTTAGCGAGGACGATCGATCCAGCAGGGATCCAGGCAAGACGGACGACCCTAGCGGGATCGGGGCGTGACATTTTCTACCGGCACCTCCACTACCGACAGATGCGCAGCAGATGATGGCCCTTCTGCAACAGATGATGCAGACTCATAGGGCCCAGGCAGAGGCACAGCAGCATCAGGCTGACATATCCTACCGTCAGATAGAGGTTCTACGACAGAGTATGGAGAACTCCCACCAGCTGGCGATGACAGCAGTTGAGAGGGTAGTTCCGGGTATAGATCAGGGTGCCCAGTTCAGCAGCAACAGAGTCAGAGGAGGCCTGGTACATGCCTGGATTTCAGAAAGATGAATTCGAAGGACTTCAAGGGTACCGAGGGTATCCTGTATGCTGACGACAGGTTGGAGGACGTCCAGAGGAGCCTAGAGTTAGCAGAGGTTCCGAGGGAACTTTGGGTGACGTCTGCGGCCAGCCAGTTCTTTGACATCGCTTTGACGTGGTTCCGGACAGACCCTCAGGTGTCAGTGAAGGGTATATCATGGGAGAACTTTAGATGGCTCTTCAAAGAGAAGTTCTTCCCAGACGTGGCTCTCACAGCGTTGGAAGGCCAATTTGTGGGTCTAGTACAGAGGAACTCGTCGGTGGACGAGTATACAGCAGAGTTCTTCCGCCTTAGCAGGTTCGCTCCCGATTTGATCCAGGATAAGGGGCAGAAGGCTCGTAAGTTCCGTAGGGGACTTATTCATGCACTGCGCACCCGCACATCAGGTCGCCGTGATGTGACGTTCGATCAGATATTGATGGACGTGCAGATTACAGAGGAGGACTTCGGCCTCAAGCCGAAGAGGGGAAGTGATGCCTTAGGGGTTAGTTCTAGTGCAGGGCCAGCCAAGCGCTCTCACATCCAGCAGAGGCCAGTTTAGCAGCCTTTTCAGGGCCAGGGACATGTACTTTACCAGCAGGCACCCAGGCAGCAACAGCCCTCTATATGTGACTTCTGTAAGAGGCAAGGTCACCGATGTTGGCTGAGGGTCCTCGACTGAATTACCCAGAGTGGGCTTGGATTGTGCGCCAGACCGTGTAATAACAGCCGCTGCCTCTTCAGCTTCGGCCGATATTGTGTGGCAGTATCTGGACTTTCTGTCCTTCTTTTTACTAGTTAAGGATGGTACCGCCTGGGTAACTTTGGGCACTAAGTTCAGGTGGACCCACAAGACCTCTCCTCGTGACGTGGTAAGAGGCAACAATCCAGTCATCTGGTCCTGGACAGGTGGAAGGTTAGTAACGTCCATCATTGCCCAGGGAACGAGTACTACCCTGTCTTGAGTTTTCGTTGAAGGAAGTCGCCGAACTGAATGTATACCATATTTCAACCACAGTAACCTCTTCGAAATCCAGCGACAGAGCATTGGAGTTGATGAGGCTCTGGATGTACTACTTTAATGTGAAGCACTCTTGTGTAGGGTGGTGGACATAGCGGTGGAAGTGACAATACTTTGGATCATCGATATCTGCCGCTCGAGGTTCCCGCTCTAGATTACAGAGTCGGATCCTACCCGCCTGCAGGAGCATATAGAAGATAGGCTTGACATGGCTATCTTCAAAAGAGTATGTCTCCTTGGGCCTCAGAACTTTCGCTTACTTTTGTTCAGGCTTTTTGGTTATACCAGCGACCATGGCCTGCTTGCCTTTGGTGTCCCGGTTATTATTGGTGCCACCACTATTGTTATTATTGGAGGTGGTACTAGGACGTTTGCCCTTGTCCTCTCCATCTAGGATATGTAATCCCAGCTGGCGGGCTTTTTTTAACTTTATCTCCGTGTGCGTAGCACTTATGATGAAAGTTGTCCAATCTCTGAATTGATCTTCACCCATCTAGAGGCTGATCGCGGAAAGCAACTTCTTTTGGCAGATTTCAATCAAAGAGCATTCTGGATTGCCTTAGGGCACTCTCATTGCGGTTTGGCGAAACCGGTCGATGTAGTTTCTCGTCATCTCCCTTTCTCCCTGAACGATGTCCATAAGAGACGACATTGTCACATCATGCCCTACTATATAGAATCTTTCCAGGAACATGTGTTTAAAGCCGTCAAAGGTATGGATGCAGATGTTCGGGAGGTTGCGGCACCAGGCGAACGCGATTTTCTCCAATACTCCGATAAATAGTCATGTGAGGATGGCATCATTATGCGATAAGTGGTCTGTTATGACCTCAAAATATGCCATGTACTGGCTAGCGGAGGTCTTCCCGTCATACGAATCGATATAAAAGAGTTTGTACCACGGAAGAAAAGGAACGTCTCTCCATCCAATGGGACACAGCTGTCATATTCTGAGGAACCAGGAGGAGTCTCGGGCATTGAACATTGCTCGAAGCTCCTGGAATTCTCTTCTTGCCTCCATGGCCTCGTTTACAGCTGAGGTAGCAGATATTCCAGGAGGATTGTCGCCCAGAGGAGGAGCGGTTGTGTTTGAGTCCGCGTTGACTGCGGGGCCCAAGCTTGTTTGTCCAGGTGTCATTGCTGGTTGAGTCGGTAAGTCAGCCTTGATCTCGTCTAATGACTTGACCAAGGTTAGGATTATGGCTTCAAGCGCTTCTAGACGTTGTCGATCACTAGGACCTTCGTGATCATCTCATGCCATAAATACTGTCCGTATGTGGAAAGAGATGGAAGGGACTGTAGAGGATGTGCTTTCTGTATCGTACCCTCGTACAGAGAAATCGTATAGGAACGTCGAAATGTACTTCTCCTCGGACTCGGAAGGGTACTACCCCCTACATAGAAAGCTGCATAGTCTTGGCGAAGACGGTCGCCCTTGGGGACGTACAAGTCTGTTACATAATTCCAGTGGATCGCTACCCCCTGCTCATCTTCTTGGAACACTAGGTTGTCGCATACATTCAGGGGACGACTACCCCTGGCTTCGTTCACCCCAGGGATCGTTGGCGGTAATCCTCCAGATGAGAGTTTTCTTGCCGTGCTGGCTGAGGTTATCGAGCTGGAGGAGCCTGTCTTCTTTTCTTCCTTGCCGACAGGAACCTTCGAATCAAATTACAGAAGGCGAATGGAAATTCCTCGTCTCCCGAAATTTTCACTTGTTTCCCGAGTCATCGTCGGACAGGTGCTGGCTGGTACAGTCGTTGGAAGACGGACTGCCGGTCCTTAGGTACTGTCAACTTTTTGCAGCAGCAGTTGATGACGACTTGGGTACAGTGATGTCCTAGAGAGGGCTCACCGTACGCCAAGGTTGCCTCTCTCTTCTTACGTTTATGGATGAGCACCTCTCGCAAGTCAAGAGCAGATTGATCTACCTTTGCATCTATTTTGTGGGCCCGGGTATCCCGGGCACACGGGTGCGTAGGTATCATGTTTGCTCCCTGATCTGAGGCTAGTAAAAGCACTTGCTCTAGATCATTATAGGGAGACTCTTGGGACCTACACAGTCCGTTTACCGTCGAGGGCTAGATGTGGGAGGTTCTGTACAACTTTCCATCAGGGGCCCGTGTAACGACTAACAGTACCCGCTGACGGTCCGTAAATTGGACAATTGGCTAGGCTTGTTGAGCTGTACTGCCTTAGACTTCTTCGACTTAGCACCCAAAGGTGCGTAGTAGGAAGAGTCCAACTTGGAACCTTCGATGTTCTCTGTGGGCCACATGGGGTTTGTTCCGTATGAGATACGATCGAAGGCGGAGCTTCTGTCGGGGCCGCATGGGGTAACCTGTCTGCGGCCAGGATTGGCTGTCGCATAGGCCACCTGTCTGTGGTCGCCGCTCTTATGCATTATCTTGTTTGATCCTATAGATTTGCCCTGTACCCCCGATAGTCTAACATCGTTGTATTTTCTTCTGCTGGATTTGGGGACAGCGGGGTTCTTTGTGGTTTGTAGTGAGACCGCATGGGAGCTTTGGTCGACTTCTTGAGCGGCGAAAGGAGTTCCTTCCAGCGCCTGGCGGGGGGTAGTAGTCTTGGGCCTCCATGTCTAGCGGGCTCTTTTCGGGTTAGCTCGCTTCTGTGTTGGGCTGGTGCTCCCTTCGGAGAGCATTTCCTCGAATGCTTGTTGATCAAAGCAAACGATAAGCATCTGCTACGTAGAGCCGATCTTGGACGTATCGGATTGTATCACCAATTTCTCATCGGTGGAGAAAGTTGTCCCCAGCAGAGTCGCCATCGTGTTTGCCATTAATTATCAAAAACAAGAACTACAGAGGAACTGGATTTGATTCCAAACTCGCAAGAACAAAAGAGAGCCTAGAAAAAAATCCTAGGAAATAATCTAAGTACAATTGTTTAGTTTAGATTTTGGAGGGTGACGGTGGAGGCTCGGGAGAAGTATAGAAACTCTGCCTTACTCTATGGACTATCGGACGCAGTCTTTGCTCTAGTAAGAAAATGCTCTTAATTTTTTTAGCCCTTTTGTATGGGTGTGGTACCCTACTATTTATAGAGGTTTCTGGATGAGGCATATTTAGGGCTACATAGGTGGTCAATTAGCCACGTAGCCGTAACAAAGCTCCAAGACCCGGTCTTTAGCTTCCAACTGGGTGTCCGTTGAGATTTTTGTTGTAACATATATGGTGGTTCGAGACTTTGCCAATTCGCCATGTGTCCTACCACAAAGTATAATTAATATGTTGAGGGAGTTTGGAGAATTTTGGACCGCATAAGGCTCATGCGGCTCGAAAATAGGTCACAATCTCCCTTGGTCGCAAGACATCCCTGCCTCATCTTAGCCGTATAGTTGTCACAGGAATCTTTCTTTGCAGCCTGAATCAACTTGGCCGCATAGTGGTCTCGGGAGCCTTCCTTCTGCGGCCCGGATCAACTAGGCCGCATAACGCCTATGCGGTTAATTTTTTTTCCATGCTTCTACACTAAGTCATCATTTTAGAGCATGCGCTCCTAATGGCTTCTTAATATTGGAGCCTTTTGCGTCTTTGCAGGGATCGCAAATCTCTATAGCAGAGGAGGTTCAGAGTCACGTTCTTTTGGTTACTCGCAGTACTGCCGTCTGTCATGGAGTGGCTCTTGATGACCCTGGAGACAGACGTCTGTCATGCAGGCCTTGCTTTTCTGATGTTTGGCTCTTGATGACCCTGGAGTTTGCTTCAGGCGGCCGTCGGTGGCAAATCTTTTTATCCAAAGAAGCTGTAGTAGAACTACCATTGGATCTCGAGATGTCCCGCGTTCCGGATGTCGTGGGCATCAATGGCGTCTCGGACCTCTGCTTCCTGGGTTTTGATTGCTTGCCATTCTGACCAAGGAATAGCAAGGCCTACTGCTGTGGATGCTCTTGCCGGCCAGCTGGAGAGATAGGGGAGTCCTGTGCTGGTCTTTATCCCCTGGCTTGGGGCAGTAGCAGCTTCGGACGGCGGCTTCCTTTTGACCAGGAAGTGATTGGCTCTGTCACAGCTTCGCCTATGCTATTGAGAGCTTGTACCGCAATTTCAGCTTTTTTGCTTCTGTGTATGTAACTATGAAGAGTCTGTAATGGGTCTTTATAGCCACATATTTTTATATGTATAAGCTTTTTTGTTTCTTTTGCTTTTGTCTCCAGAATAAAGATGAATCTTCATAATGGATTTGCCTGACCAGAGGTAATATGGACGTGGTAGGCTTGATCTTTGTCAGAGTATAGAACAACAATCCAGAGGTGATATGGATGTGAACTATTTTTTAGACCACCGGGATAATCATAGAACTGATACAAAAAGAACGACTACTCAGAGGTAATATGGATATGGTAATCGCGTCTTCCAGGTGTAGAGGAGCAATCCATAGGTAATATTGACGTGAAGTGCTTCATCTACTTGAGAGAATATATAGGAGGGAGAGCGAGAGATCCCCTTACCAGAACTCATGGACACCCTTTTCAGGGGATGTGGGTGCCTATGCTGGTTCTATCTTCAGACGTAATACTTCTTTAGGAACTTATCGTTGATGGGCATCATTAGCAAGTCTCCATTAGGCTTAGCTAGCCGACAAGCACCGTTAGATTACACCGTTTCTATGACGAACGGTCCTTCCCACTTGGGCTCGAACTTTCCAACCGTCTTGTGGGTCATTACCATCGGTCTCCATACTGCCAAGACGAGTCGCCCACCTGGTAGGATCTTTCGCGGACCTTTTTGTTGAAGGCCCCAGAGATGTGAGCTTGGTAAAGCTCAATCCTTTGCTATACGAGCAAGCGCTTTTCATCCAATGCTTCTAGCTCTTGTAACTGCCTGCGCCGATTGTATTCGCTGGTTAACTGATTAATGATGGCTACCCGTTAGGACGGGATTTGAATCTCCAAGGGGAGGACAACCTCGCTCCCATAAACCAAGGAGAATGGTATACTGCCTGTAGGTGTACGAACAGTCGTACGATAGGCCCATAGACATTCGCCTAACTTCTTATTCCAGTTACGTTTGTTAGAGGAGACGACCTTTTTGAGGAGTTTGAGAATAGTTTTGTTGAATGCCTTAGCCATTCCATTAGCTGCCGGGTTGTAAGCTATTGACGCCATATTCTGAATTCGGCTTTTGTCACAAAACCGGTGGAATGCATGGCTTACGAACTGAGGACCGTTATCGTAAATGATCCTTCTAGGAACTCCGAAGCGTTAAATAACGTGATGTTTAATGAAACTGATCATGTTGGAAGTCTTTACCTCTACTAATGGTACTGCTTTCGTCCATTTGGAGAAATAATCCGTAATAGCGAGGACGAACCAGTATTATTTGAAGGATGGTGGACAGACTGGCCCCATGATATCTATTCCCCAGGCTTCGAATGGCCACGAGGCTACCGTGGGGTATAAATATTCTGAAGGTTGATAGATGAAATCTGTATAGTATTGGCAGCCCGATATTTCTTTGCATATTCAACAACATCCGCCATCATAGTGGGCCAGTAATAGCCTATATGATGCAGTCGGTCTTGTAGCTTGGGGCCCTGCTGGTAGGCTCCGCAGGTTCCATCATGCGCTTCTCTGAGTGCTTCTTGTGCCTCTGTACGAGACAAACAACATAAGAGAAGTCCATCGTATGAGCAACGATATAGCATTTTGGTGGCCGAATCATAGAAGAAATGGAGTGAGCGCCTCATGACAGAAGCTGCTTCTCTTGGGTCTTCAGGCAGAATTCCATAGACTGTATAGTCTATAAATGGGAACCGCCAATCCCTGGTGCCTTCAACTATTTCTACTTGTAACGAGTAGTTCTGACATGCGTACATGGCATTCTTTGGACAGACTAACTCCCGACCCATTACTGAAATAGTATGATGAGATCCAATGGGGGCGACTAAAGAGGCGGCGAGACCGGCTAGTACGTCGGCCTCCAGGTTCTGCAACTGTGGCACATATTATATAAAGGATTCTTTAAAGGTGGAGATAATATCGATTGCCGCCTGGTGATAAGGGATCAAGTCCACATTTTGAACCTCGTACTGACCTCAAACCTGACTGATGATCAATTTTGAGTCTCAATAGGCCTCGATGTAGAACCCCCAGTTCTTTGGCAAGCTAGAGTCCGATGATGAGGGCGTTATACTCTGCAGTATTGTTGGTGCATGACTCCGTGGAAGAATATACACGATTGATAACTAGGTCGTTCGTAGTAATAAGGACGATCCCCACCCCTGCTATGATTTCACCCTTTGGTCCCGTTCTTAAGGCTTCGTCAAAGAATATGCGCCATACTGAGTTGTCTGAAACTGCATTGGACTCTAGTACTTTATCGAGGATTTCTTCGTACAGTTTTGAATTTTCTGCCACCGGATGAGCCGCCAGGAAATCTGCCAACGCTTGGCCTTTGACTGCCTTCTGTTGGACGAATACTATATTGTAAAGGGTCAAGAGGTTTGCCCAAGTGGCTAGTCGTGAATTTAGTACCCCTGGCTTGGTCATAAGGAATCTGAGAGGATTGATCCTGGATACCACATGGATCGTCTATCCGGTCACATAATACCGTATCTTCTGGATGGCGAAGAGAAGGGCGAGACATTCATTCTCAACAGGATTATACCGGTGCTCGGCTCCAACCGTGGTCCTACTGAAATAATATATTACTTGTTCATGGCCTTCTTTGTTCTTTTGAGCTAATAAGGCACCAAGAGAATGATCCATGGCTCGGACGTAGTGTATGAAAGGCTTCCCTGCGACTGGGGCTACCAGCATAGGAGGGCTGGGGAGGTACTTCTTGATGTCATCAAACGCACACTGGCACTCTTCGGTCTATTCAAAAGTGATGTCTTTTTTCATTAGTCTGGTGAAGGGTTGACACTTACAAGAGAGATTTGCTATGAACCTCCTTATAAACGCCAATCGTCCCTGCAAACTTCGAAGCTCTCGGAGGTTCCTTGGAGGTGCCATGTCAAGAATTGCTTTGGCCTTCTCCGGGTCGATATGCATCCCTTTTGCTGTGATAATGAAGCCTAAGAACGTGCCGCTGGAAACGCCCAGGAAGGACTTGGTTGGATTCATTTTTAGCTGATGTGTCCATATTAGATCGATCACCTTCCGTAGATCATCCAAGTGGTTGGATTTGTACTTGCTTTTGACGACGATGTCATCAACATAACACTCTACCGTCTTTCGGAGATGCTTGCGGAATATGGTACTCATAGCCCTTTGATAGGTAGCTCCTGCATTTTTTAATCCGAAAGGCATTACTCTGTAGCAATACATGCCCTTCGGAGTCTGGAATGCCGTATGCTTTTCGTCTTCGGGGAGCATCTTGATCTAGTTGTAGCCGGAGAATCCATCCATAAAGGACATACGCTCGAAACCACAGCTCTTGTCGATCATCACATCGGTGATCAGGAGAGGAAACTCATCTTTAGGACAGGCAAAATTGAGATCTCTAAAGTCTATGCAAATTCGTATCTTTTCGTTCTTCTTAGTGATAGGGACGACATTTGTGACCTAATCTGGTAGCTGCTCTTCACGGATGAAGCCGCTCTCGATGATTTTATCGACCTCCTCCTCAATAGGGAGTGTTTACTCAGAGTTTTTGTGGACATGACAAACACAGGAGTTTTTGTATAGATACTTTCCATACACAGAGGTAATATGTACATGGTAATGATAGACTCTCCTAGGGTATAGAATGACTCAGAGGTAATATGGACGTGAAGGGTTCTATAGATGACAATTATGGGGAATTGTCAGGGAAAGGGTGCGTTGCTCAGAGATTATATGGACATGGAAAGCATCCTTCTTCCTAGAATAACAGTTCAGAGGTAATATGGACGTGACTATTTTTTCTTCGAAAGTTATGACAACTTTAGGGTTATCATAATAGGGTGACTACTCAGAGGTAATATGGACATGGTAGACACGATATAGAATAACACTTCAGAGGTAATATGGACGTAAAATATTTTCTAAATATTATGAAAGCTTACAACTATTGTGGAGGAGGTGACTACTCGGAGATAGAGAGTACATGATAGACACATCTTAGGATAACATTTCAGAAGCGAGGTCATGAAATATTTCCCGAGAGATTTACGATGATTACTGGTTTATTGTGTCGGGAGCCTGGTCCGGATGGACCCTCAGGACTCTGTTTTTTGGCGTGGAGAACGGGATGAGCCCTTGAGTATTGTCCCGTACTGGCGAAAGGTTGACTACTTCCATCGTCACCTTTGGAGCAGGGATGACGCCATCTTGTACCTATGTGGCTGGAAAACTCCCGAATTGGAGAGTAACCATGTTGGCCGTGATGGACTTCTCTTCGTAATCCAACGATATGATGTTGGCGTTAATTAGGCGCTGAATTTGCCCCTTAAACACATACCAGTCCTGTATTGAGTAATGGACGTACTGGTGATAATGGAAGTACTTGGGATGGTCCACCTTTTCCACTTCATCAGGATGCCTGGGTGGCGGGATGGATAGTTTTCTGCTCTTCATAAGCATCTCGAAGATCTCTAGCATATCTTCATCATTGAAGGAGTAAGTCTCCCTCGGCCTCTGCGCTTCTGCGGACTTAGGGTTCGTAAGTGCTGAACCTTTGGAGATGATGACGGTCATGGCTTGCTTGCCTTTTCCGTCTTTAGGGTTGTTGTTGTACGAGCATCTTCCATTGTCTTCGGGCGCAGAAAAGTGTATCCCCAGGAGCTGTGCGTCCTGGCTTTCCTTTATGCGACATCCGCCTCTATAATGAAAGGCATCCACTCCGTGCAGGGAGCACTGTGCCACACTTTTATAATGTACAACATGTTCTTGTGGTAGGATTTCATAACCATGGACTCGGGCATGCCGGGTGGTAATCTAGCGGCTGCCTAGCGGAAGCGCTTGATGTATGTATGGACATGCTCTTTCTCCCTCTGGACAATTTTCATAAGGGTCGACATGGTCATATCTATGCCTCCTTCGTAGAATCGGTCCACGAACCGAGTCTTCAGGTCTTCAAATGACGAGATACAATCATCCAGAAGACTGCATAACCACTCATAGGCTACCCCCTGTAGGGCTCCTATGAATATGTTGGACAGGAGAGCATCATCCTTTGGCAGGTGCCCCATTACTAAGGCAAAGTACCTCAATTATTATTATAGAGACCCCTTCCATTCATAAGGTGTAAGCCTCTGCGGATTGTATTTGGGAGGATAGACGACGTTGTTCCACTAGACATGGTATGGCTGCAGGATTCCCATCTTTCGAAGCATTACTTGCTTCTCCTTGGCATCATGACGAGCATACAACTCCTTGATGGCATGTTGTATCTCGGCCGACATTGCGGAACCTGTAGCCGATGGAGTAGACGAGGATGGTCCTGTCTGATTGGTAGTAGGCAACCTGTTGGATTCGTCATTGGTTGCCAGATCACGCACATATGTAGGGGCAGCGGGGGCCATGCTACTCTTGAGGTCGATTATGATCGAGGACAGAGTCTTCATGGTGTCCGTCAGCGTTTCTAACTTCGTCTCGAGGACTTTGATACGCTTGAGAGCTTCATTGTTGTCTTCCTCATTGCCGTCGGCCATAAACACGGACCGAGTGTGAGGGTGACTCGAAGGAGCCATGGATCCTTTACTTTATGTCTCAGACGTCTGAGTCTCGTTGTCGATAGAATATACCGTAAGATTATGATCTTCTTCGGACTCAGTTTGGTTGCTACCCCCGGTCTGGTGACTGGCTGTGCCAATGGAGACATCTGTTTTATATTGTACCTCGTCAGATTGGAAAATAGGGTTGTTGTGCATGGTAGGAGGCTGGCTACCCTAGTTTTTAACAAGGAACCTAATGCAGATTTGGAACGAGTGCCTTAGAACACACCTGCATCGGGTACCTTAGCTTTGCTGTTATTTGACCTCCTCTTCGGTTTAGCAACCGATTTGGGAGGATTATGGAAAGCTTTCTTGAAAGCTCTAGAACCTTGTGTCGCATAGCATGTGGTGATATGGGGTTCATCTTCTCTATGGCTCAACGACCCGCGGTTAGGCCTCTGGCATGGAGTAGATGCTCTGAAAGACGGAGCTCCTACTTGGCAATGGCGCAGCCGCCTGCTGACAACGGCAGTTGATGGTAATCTGGGTATAAGAGTGCCTTGATTTAGGCACTTCTTGTGCCATAGATTCTTCTTTCGCTTGGAAGAGGGTTGGATCTTTTGTCGTAGCACTCCTATTGTACATGCAGGAAAGCTGCATGTAAGCACGGTCAGAGCAGGTCTGGCGAAGAAGCCTCCTGTCGCTCCTGCGGGATCGCTGCTCAAATGGCTCCTTCTGTATGGGATATACCCCTGGCTTGGTTTACGCATAGGAGTACCCCAGTGGAAGGGAGATTCGATTGGTTGAGGCATCGAAGCACGAGAGCCAGTCTTGTATAGCTTTCCGTCGGTTGTACGCGTTATTGTTAATACGGGCCTCTGGTCTGTCGTAGGTGTCGCACGCTTGTTGCACAAAGTGCGAGCCACCTGGCATCTCTTCATACTACCCCAAGCAGGCGAGTAGTATTCAGAGTCCACCGAAGGTTTACCTAAAGGAAAAGTGATTCTGTCAAAGATAAATCTTCTTGCAGGCAATACTTCCGTTGTGAGGGGTTGGACCGGCATGCGCTTCCTTCGGCATTGTTTCTTCGTCAGATCAACCATGGAACCACCATCTTCTTCACAATGCTTTCTCGAGACGGGAATCGGGCGAGGGGATAAGGCTGTAGCAACCGGGATCTTCTCTGTGGCTTTGACGTTGAGGAGGTCCTCAGACGCAGTTCCCGCCATCATGTTGCTTGCTGCAGCCGCCTTAGGCCTCCAGCCACATCGAGTCTTCTTCGGTTGTACGAACCGCTTCGAAGTCTTTGACTTTTCATCAGAGAGGAGATCTTCAAAAGCCTGCTGGTTGAAGCGTACAACCAGTATGTCTTTTGAAACTCCTAGCAAGTTGTCATCAGATTGCGTCACCGCCTTCTCGTTGGAGGAGAAGGTAGTCCCCAACAGAGTCACCATTTTGTTCAACCTAACAAAAGGTTGAATAAACTTTTTGCTTTATTGAACGTATAAGGTATCTGTGTATAAAGAAGGAAGTCCTAAACAGGATATTCTAAGTACAGTTAGAAGAGGTTTCTAGAAAAGTGTGACGGTGGAGATCGAGCACTGCAGTGGCTCCTTTACTCCGTTGATGATCTGACGACAAATCAAGCTTTCTATGGCTCTTTGGCGCTTTTGATGGGACTCTGGGGTCACCGATCAAGAGGCTATCTGGATGAGAAGATCCCTTGAAGAGGGTTAGTTGGTTGGTTCTTTGGTTGATAGATGGACGAGGGTGGTCAACTCTTTATGGATAGAGATCGCTGCTCCTTTGAAGATTATCGATTGTCATTGTTCTTTCTTTCTTTTTCTCCCTTCTTTCTCCTTTTCTGGTGGAAGAAGGACTCCTTCTATTTATAGAGAACTGGCACATATGTGATGTGCATTAGGGTTCATGAGATATGAAAGAATCTGCCATCATTGTACGGTACGAGCTTCTGCGGTGCTGACACATGGCAGACATCGAGATTTCCCTCAAACGAGATCTCTGGTGGTTATAAACATAACCTACGGAGGTGACACGTGGTGCGTGCCTATTTGCTTGCTCAGATACATCCAAGTAAATCTTGGGATTTCATCTTAGATTTGGAGTCTAATTGATCCTCGTCTAAGATTTAAATCAATCTGATGTGATACCAATCATGATTTAATCCCAATCTTCTCTATAAGAGCCGGTTTAAACAAACCAATTGGGATGGACCCAAGATTTTTGCACCTCTGGTGAGGACTAAGTGCTGTTTTGCTTCTGGGGCGAAGAGTAGACCATGCTTCTGGAGACGATGTAACCTCTGTGATTTCAGGCTATGAGTGGACTTGGCTTTGAACGACGACGAGACTTCTATGCGTATAAAGCAACTTATGAAGCTATGTTTTGGGCTACCAGAGTCACTGTGTTGTAGGCGATAAGTACGCTTGTGCTTCAGGTTGACGAGGTTACTGTACTTTTGGAGCGACAGGTTGACTTGCATTGGTTGCGATGGGAGTTCCCAAGTCTCCTATAGAGAAGTGACTTAAGCTTCTGATCCGGAGCAGATGACTGCACCGTGGGAATGGAGAGCGTGTAAGCATATTACCATCATGTGCCTCATACGGACGCAGGTAAGTAGCTGTACCTCTGAACAGTAAAGGTGTTAGCTGCGAAGGGAAGGGTATGACACCCTTGTGTGTCTGAGATTGGTGCAGGCAGATAGCTGAAACTTTGGAGTTAAGACACTGGCTTCTGGAATAAAAGAAATGAGAGGGCCTACTACTATCTTGTTTCTGAGGTTGGCGCAGGCAGGTGGCTGCGCCTCTAGCTTGAAGGCTCCGGCTTCTTCAAAGTGCTGGATTGCTGATATGCTTCTGAGAGGCTGCGCCCACAAGAATATCAAAATATGCTTCGGTGGAAGTTAATCTTCTAGCGTGTGTATCGAGACAAAGGAAGGCTGCACTTCGATGAAGATTACACCCCTTGTAGATCCCTCTAGGCTTCTGTCGACTCTGTACTAGATCTTTTGTAGAAGAACATAATTAGTCCCTTATTTATGGTCATGATGTGTCTGTACTAGACTTTGGTAGACATGACAATGAAGGAACTTCTCTCCATATCTTCTATTTTTGTCTTTTAGTACTGAGCCTGAGGCTTTTGCATCTTCTGCGCTTTGGCGAAAGATGTCTTCAGCTGAGACTTTTTATGCTTCTACAGAGGTGATGGAAGTGCAGGAGCTGTCGGCCTCGGGGTTTTTCGATCATATACTATAGCCTGCTGCTCCGGACAATCCTTAACCATATGCTGGCTAGATCCACACCTCAAGACCATCCATGACGGATCTGATAGTCTTTCTGGATATGTCCTTCCTTCTCGCAGTAATGGCAAACGAGCATCTGATAGGGTGTAGGCCTCTACTGCTGCATCGTGGGCCTCCTGATAGGTCCACCTTGAGTCGCCCTAGCTGGTACAACTGCAGGTGTGGGGCATCTCTGTGTTTGCTTCTTGCAAAGAAGCTCCTGGGTACGTACTTCCTCCAAAACAACTGCATGGGAGACTCAAGACTATGTGGTAGTGTAAGTCTTGAGCTCTGGTGCAAGCCTCTAATAGAATCTCTTCGCCTTCTACCGCTCCGTCGGGATCAATGCCGCCCTAAATCTGCTCAGGCGACTGAACACTGCATCGTATTCATCTACCGTTATGTTTTCTTGCTTCAGATGAAGAAACTGGTTGTAGAGGACGTCTCGTACATGAATAGGGAAGAATCTCCCAAAGAAGAGGTCGTAGAACTCCTTCTATATTATCCCAGTGCCCAATCGTCTTTCTTCAACCTTCTACCAGTGGTGAGCATTGTCTTCTAAGGGTAAGTCCACCGTTGTCATCTAATCATGCGCTGGCAACTGGGATGCCTTCAGTATCTTCTCTGTGCCGATAAGCTATGCAGTGACCTCTAGTGGTTTCTCAATACCTCTGAAGGGCTTGGGGTTCATATCCTTGAAGTTCTTGATATAGCCTTCATAAGGATGTAGAGCTGGTGCTGGTACCAGTGCCGGAGGTAGAGGTGGGAGCCTAGTCAGTGCTGCCATCATGCTCTGTCTTATCTGCTCAGTCTGCTGCCACTAAGCTTGCATCATGGCGCACATAAACTGAGTAGTGGGATTCATTCGGCAGGTTGTAACACTCACTTTTCTAAAATGAGGGTAATTTTGAACTTTTGTAAAATTTATTATTTAATAATAGGTTTAAATCATGTTATTGATTTATTGGTAAATTTTGATTATTTTAATATCATTAAATTAGTATTTTATGATTTTGTCCTTTTGCTAGTGTAACCTTAGAGCTGCTTAGCCTAGAGACTAACCATGACCATGGAGGCCTAACACATGTGATTAGATTAGCTAATTACCATTTTTTAGGCTAAGGATATTTTGGTCATTTTGTGACTTAAACTATTTAGAATTTTAATTAATTGGTAAATTTTTTATTAATTTAATAATATTTAAATTGATGTATTTTGATTTTGGTCATTTTTTATATTTTAATATTTTAGGAATTTTTATATTTTAATATTGATTTTACGGGATTTGTTTAGTCGGGTTTGAGTTTCGTTTCGTTTCGACTTGTGTTAGTAATCCAGGTAGCTTAGACTCTTAACGAGACCCCAAGAATAGTTAGTCATGGCCCACAAACCCTACTAATTAAGTTAGAAAGTTTAGACTAATCCCACTTGTTAGATTGGTTAAGTTAGAGGCTTAAATTTAACCATTTTGATCCCAAACTTGAACCTAACTTAAAATTAACCAACATGACTAGTTGAGGCCTTATTGGGCTTTCCCCAAGGCCCAAATAGGGTTTAACGGCGGCCACTATAGGTAGGTTAGTCTCCCTTCCTTTCATTTAATTCCATTTTGCCTCTTTTCCTTCACAAAGTTTTTTCCCCAAATTAGAGAGCCTCCCTCGTTGATTTGATCTCCAAATCTCATCATTCCTCCACCAAAACATTCATCCAACCTTCTCATACTACCAAGGGAGGGTGCTAGCAACATTTGGAGCAAAGTGCAAAGAGGAGTGTCCATTTTGGAAGGATTTTCGTATCTTAGCCATGTCATTGAGAGTATCATTGGGATCCCACTCCCAATAGATAAACCAATCCTCTAAATTGATTTTTTATGCATATTAGTTAGTTTTGAATCCATAGGATCCACCCCCATGCATGTACCCCCTTTTGATTCAAGTTTGAGGCCATTTGGAGCTCTCTAGAGCAAGTTAGAATTTGAGGTGTGCATCGGTCGGTGGTCGACCTATTTGGTCCCAATCGAAGTCGAAACGAAGTTAATCGGTTTGAAAATAAACAAAATCGAACCAAACCAACCAAATGGTTGGTTCGATTTTGAAACCGACTGACTTGGTTCGGTTTGGATCGGTTCGACTTGGTCGGTTTTGATCACATAAAAAATGGACTGTATCCTTTTTTTTGTGAAACCTCAGTCAACTTGCACTTTGCAACAGTAAATACAATTCAGCAGCTTCAATTCAACTTGCACATTACAGGTAAAAAAATGCCAATTATACATAATAATAAAAAACATATACATTCAACCAAAATCCCCTTTCATGTGCACATAAGTAATTAGAAAAGAATAAGAGCCGCCAACACTTCTCTTTGAGACTAGAGAGAGAGAGAGAGAGAGAGACATCTTTCAACTTCAACTTGATAAATGGTTGTGATGTGAATAAATGAACCAAACCGATATAATACAACCCAATGAACCCATACCCAACCGGCCAACCGTAATTATTTAACAAAGATTTGGTTCGGTTCGGTTTAGACGGTTTTGGTATAACCAAACCATGAACCAAACCGAATCGGTCGGTTTTGAAAAAAATTGAAGCCGAACCAAACCAACCAAACCATCGATTCAGTTTAAAACCAGTCGGTTCGGTTTGGCTCGGTTCGATTTGGTCGGTTTGACTTAATTGTGCACAACCCTAGTTAGAATTGTGTCTTGTGTCCTACTTATTAGATCTCAAATTAGGACACCTCATGTGTTTGGTTTAATGTCTAATAGATTTAATTGTATTTTAATTTCAGTTTTAGACATGTTAGTGGATGGATTGATGTTAGTTAGGATGGTTAGAATAAGTTTCATTTGGATACCCATGGTTAGATCTAAGTGGTTTAGTCTACATGTCATATTTTTAGCCCTAACTTGTCATTTTAGTGTCTCTTTATATAATAGACTGTTTTGTATATATATATATATATAATAGGTACGTTAGATATATTTCATATATCTAGATGTGTGTGGATATGTTATTAGTGGTGTGCTTGTGTTAGAGGGGAGGGTAGTGCGGTTTGATGTGTGTCTTGAGTGGTGTGGAGAGTGAGATGTGTTTCTTTTGTCCAAACAACCCAAATTCGTCATAATATTTATCCACGTTTTTAGTAGCCATAACAACTTAGAAATGTTATAACTTTTAGCTTAGAACTCTGATTAATCTCTTTTTTTTAAAAGAACCATATCGAAGTTAGCTTTCCAAGTATATATATTAATTGGTAAAATACATTATAGAACTTTTTATAAAACTGTTTGAGTGTCAGCTGTCCGAAAGACGAACGTATTTCGATGTTTTTGCGATTCCGGGAGCTTCCGGACACGAAAATATGATCCGTTTAAAGTTTCGGAAAACTAACACAAAGGGCTACGACATAATTTAATCCTAGAATTTATTGAAGGCGCAATTGGTACAGTATTGGTTTTAAGTAGAAGACTGACTATACGACATCGGCATTTTGTGTAACCTATGAGCCTATGTAGTATGGATATTAAATGAATGTAGGTATCATAGGTTATCGAATATATGTATGATATAGTACATATATATATTATTGTTAAGTTATATATGTTAGTATGTTTGTTAGATGTTGGTTAGTAGAGGGTTAGATATGTTAGAGTTTGTTATATGTTTTTGTAAGTTATATTTGTTCGTATGAGTGTTACTTAGATAGAAGAGGTTAGTATTTTGTTAGATATTTGATATGTTGTTAGATAGTTTGATGTTAGATATCTAGTATGTTAGATATTGATATGTGTCACTACCACTTTTCTAGCTTGAGGGTATTTTGGTCATTTTTGACATTTTGAGAATTATTTGGAATTATTATTTATTATTTAGATTTATTAGAATTAATATGATTTTTAGTATAAATGATTTTGGGCCTATAGTTGACTTTGACTAGTGTTGACTAGGAGACCAACCTAGACACTAACCAAGGTCATGACCACTTGGTTAGGTTAAGTAACTCTAGCTTGACCTATGTTAGTGAGGATTAACTCATTAGAATTTGTTTGGAGAGATTAGGAATTGATTAGGCTAGAATGGCTTGTGATTCCATAAGTCATGACTAATGACTTAAAGCCTTAAAAGCCCATAGGCCCACACCATGAACCAAACCCTAACCCTAATTAGCCCATGGCTGGTCCCATTGATCCCTTCCCCTATTTAATCCCTTCCTAGAAGTTAGGGCTAGCCTCCATTGGGATTATTGCAGGTTTGAAAAGAGGTGAGTCCCCATCTTCCTTAAATCATAGAAAATTCATTTCAACTCCTTTTTCCCCCAAACCAATTGCATTAGGACCTAAATTTAGTCTACTTGCTGTTGGTATTGAGTATTTGCAGGGAAGAACAATTTGGGAAAGTTTTGGTGGCTTGAGGAACCATTTTCATTTGGGGATTTTGAGCCTTTGCTCATCAATAGGTATATTTCAATCCCCTCCATAATTCCTAATTTTATTGCATTTCTAGGATGCCCTAGGCCTACCCTAGCTGTAGGACTAGCTAACCCTAGAATTCGAGTCCATTTCGTGTCCGTATCGGACATGTATCAACCCATGTGTGTAGGTGTTTGGTGAAATGCCTCAAAGGACATTTCGGTTGAATTTTAGGAATGTGTTTGAATAAGAAATTAGGATTTGATCTCGCTTGTGTGATTCTTGTGTTCTGTACACATTTTCGTGTTGTGTTGTGTCGTATTTTGGACACATACACGCTGTGCCCACATGCGCACGGGCAGGTGGCATGCCCTGCTGCTCGGGTGCATTTGCTCAGTGCACACGGCGTTTGGGCCCATGAAATTCGAGACACTTGTCGTATCCATGACTGACACGAGGATGCTAAAGTATCACGACCCCTCATGTCGTGTCGGACAAGAAAACACATGTGCACGAGTGTGCACTGTGTGCGTGCACAGTGCTGAGTTGGGTTCACTGTTTTATTCGATTTTGAATGCTTTTAATAGTATTTTTAATTGCTATTTTGATCCTAAATATATTGTATTATATATATTAGATTTAGTTACATGTTAATTTAGGGTTGTAATATAAATTTTGGTTTGAAATGTGGTTGAACTGCCTGTTCTCTGATATTCCTGATACACTGTTATTTCAGCATTTTCTAAACTTTTTAATCCCAGATTTCTTATGGTTTTCACTGATTAAATTCTCCCTACATGTTTGTTTGTATATATTAATGAAGTATTGCATTCGAATTTTAACTTTTGGGTTGTAAATAAGAATTTGACATTGTGGTGGAAATGAATGTTTTAACTGTCATCAGGATTGGTTCCTATGTTTAACTATATGGGATCCTTCTTTTCTGTCAACTGGAATTGATTTTCTATCTCCTTTCCCTCAACTGATGAATGGGTTTTGCTTAACTGAGTTTGTGTTCTTCAAAATCCTAAGATTATTTTCCCAGTTATTCCCATTACCTGAGAATAATTTGATTGACTGATTGCCTTTCCTTTTCAAATATTGTGTAGGATGTTCCTATTTAAAACTGAGAATGGAAGGGGTTTGAATGTCATGAACTGTTAGTTATTACTCTGTGAACTGAGTCTCTAATGTCCTGAACTGTAAACCAAACTGGGAACTGAGTTTACTTCCCTAAATTCTCGAGAATAGAAACAGAGAATGGTTCTTAAACCTGAGATTACTCCTTGAATGCTGAAATGTAGTTGATTGTTATTAACTGGTAGCTAGGACTGATTCCCTTTCCTGTTCATATTGATATGTGTGTACACACAGGTTTTATTAACCTGTTTTGGACTGTTTCCCTATTTGCTGAGATTTTAACCTCTCAAATACTGTAAACTATTTTCCTACTTTTCTTCCTCATTTACCACACTGTTCTCTTCACTTTCCTTTAGTTATAGCTGATTTCAGGATTGTATCACACATGGTTATATACATGGACACTCAACTGTTTCAGATATCACTTATCAAACATACCCCATTGCCATGCCTTAGCTCACACACACAGGGACACATGAGTACTCACTGTTTTAGCCTAACACACATGTATCACTCTTTATTCCTAATTTCTGTGACACTCTCAAGTCACACACCCACACATGCCTACACACCCTATTGCCTCTCTTGACACACACACGCACATACACTTGAACATTGTGAGTTTTCCCTCTCTCTATACATATGTATATATATATATATGTATTGAGGGGTATATATATATGTATCCTATATAATATATCAATATGTTGTACTTTATATATATTAGATATATATAGGTATGTGTGACATGTATATAGGTAGCCTATAAGCTAATGTGTGTTCTATATTATATTATAGCTATATCTATATGTGTAATATATATTATATATATTGACATGTATTATGTGAGTATTATATGGTTCATAGGCATGGTATAGCCTATAGCCTAGGCTCTTAGCCTATGGGTGTATTTGGTATGCCTAGTATGGAGTCTAGAATAGACTGTTAGCCTTGATAGAACCTAGAATAGCTTGTTTGACCTAGTGAGACTTGGTTAGACCTAGTTGACCATAGTTTGACATAGGTTTGACTTTAAGGTTGACCAAAGTTGACCAAGAGTTGACTTTGGTCTAGATTGACCTAGATTCATGTAGAATGCATTGATTTGTATCTTATTATCATTGTAGACTCATAGTGACTTGTACTATTCTATAGGAGACATACACCACTCCTCGGATAGTATATATTCTCCAGATTCACCGGATACATGCGAGTACATTCTCTGATCATTTCATATCCTGCATTAGGAGTATTTTCTTGCTTTAGATTACTTTACACGATGCTGATACGTTGGAAACACGGATTAGTACTATATGGTCTTGTTGTGCGATGTTATCCCCTTAGCGGATACATCGGGTACTCGTGTTCGTGTACTTTATCGTGAGCATCGTGTACTCCTTGTATTCGTGATATTCGTGTACAAATCGTATGAAATCGTTTATATTCATGTATTCACATGATCTCGTGTACGACTATATTTCGTGTGCAATAAAATAACTTAACAAGATCCTTGTGTATTGATTGGGACGGGGGAGTAGAAGTGGTTATGTATTCAATCCAGTAGATTACTCGTGTACAACCTCTGTAGATTACTCGTGTACAACATCGTGCCGTTTACATAACCATCTTGTGCTCTGAATCACTAGACACTGTTAGTTCTATATATACTGTAGCTATTTATTTATAGTCTTTCCTGTTTATCATATTATTCTTTAGTTTCTTGTATCTTACTCTCTAACATGATTATATATCCTGACCTGCTATGATTTGTTGAGATGTACTGTGCTCGCTCTTGTCCTGACTGGACCTGTTGAAATATTACAGAGGACGAGGCTGAGGCGTTCTGCCCTACTTACTACGGTGCTATACTAGACGAGTGCCTGGACTTGGACCAGCAGCAGGATCCACTAGCAGTAGATGACACTCCGTTAGACTAGGATTGTCTTTACTTTTCTTGGATTACTGTATATAGATTCTGAGATATATTTGGGACATGTATTTATTTATAGACACTTAGAATTCTGGATTGTATCTCTATGATGTTTCTTTCCTGGATATTATCATCTTTTTCATTCTATCTTATTAATGTTCTACCTTAGATGTGATTGAGATATATTCTGTTATGTCACCCCCATTCGGGGAGTATAACTGTTTAATACCTTTAACTGTTAGATGTTGAGACCTAGGACAGCGTTCTACCGTCGACACTGTGGCGTAGGCTGGACGTACCCATATCTCGTACCCTTACTCTAGGGTACGGGTCGTAACACGTTTTTAGTGGTGGCCCATGCAGGTCTAGGTTGGAAATGTAGTAGTATTCGAACGAGAATATCGCTGCAACCTGCAGAAGAAATTAGTATATTTTGAAGGTACTCAATCACACTAGGAAAAATTTATTATCAGATTCCGTATATCTATTTTGCTGCTTATTGCCTTCCTTAGAATTTTAAACTGTCCTCCTTTGATTTTTCGACTCATTCTCAGTAATTGTTTCTTGTTTGATCTGTGTCTCCAGGTTGGTTGAGACGAGATCGCATAGCCAAGTGACGGGAGATGCTGGAGAGGGGTCTGCCACCTCTCGTGTCCAGCAGCCAGCTCCCGGTGCCACAGGGCCAGTACAGCCCTCAGGAGTTGGTGTCTCTGCAGCTTTTGGAGGAGCACCTCCAGCAGCCAGGAGGCATTGCCCTGTGATTTCTGAGATCCTTCAACTACAGCAGCCTTCGCCTGCAGGGATGGTAGATGTTGCACATCTCTTCTCCTTCTTGGAGAGGATTCTGGAGTCCCACCGGCAGCAGCAGACGAGGCAGACTACCAATTTTCGTCAGGGGATCGATGAGGCACACCAGCTGGTTCGCACCACAGTCGAGATGATTACTGCCCAGGGGGCCTAGCAGCAGCCCCGTCGGAGGGAGAAGGACATTCAGGACTTCCAGAAGATGCATCCTCCGGAGTTCTTCGGCACAGAGGGCATTCACATTGCAGATGACTGGATAGAGCATATTGAGGAGATCTTCCGACTGGCGGAGATACCAGATCGACTCCAGATCGAGGCGACGGGCAGCCAGATGCAGGATTTAGCCCGTGTGTGATATCAGACAGATCCCAGGGTGGGAGTTGAGGGCCAGACTTGGGCCCAGTTCAAGGAGTTGTTCAAGGAACAGTTCTTTCCTGATGTTTCCTTGGGAGGTATCGAGGCACAGTTCGAGGGTATAGTTCAGGGGAACCAGACGGTAGCTGAGTATGCGGAGGAGTTCTGCAGATTGGCCCGGTTTATAGATGACTTGACCGAGAAAATGAAGGCAAAGAAGTTTCGCCGAGGTCTGATTAGAGAGATTCGGTCGCTGACTAAGAGCGACCGGAACGCCACATTTGCTGAGATATTTTCTGGGGCCATGGCGGCGGAAGACGACCTAGGACTGAAGCAGAAAAGGGGTCACGACTTCCAGGGTGGCAGTAGCAGTCAGGGGCAGGCTAAGAGGCCTCATTTCCAGCAGCACTTTCAGCAGCAGAGGCCAGTTCAGCAGCACCAGCATCAGGGCCGTACACCTTTTCAGCAGGTGCAGCACCTGCAGCAGAGAGGGCAGCAGGCACCCAGGCAGCAGGCTATTAGTTGTACTTCCTGCAAGAAGCCTGGGCACAAGTGGGACGAGTGCAGGAAGAGACTTGGCAGATACTTGATGTGTGGGTCAGCGGACCATCAGATGCGAGAGTGTCCAGTTGCGTCGATGCGTCCGATACCAGGAGAAGCTAGGGCAGCCAAGGCTCCACCAGGCCAGCAGAGGGGACCAGCCCTGCAGACCCAGCAGCAGAGGTTCCAGCTGCACCAACAGCAGGCACGAAGTGGAAAACAGGGGCGAGCTTTCGCCATGGCAGCTGAGGATGTCGAGGCCATCGGAGAGCTGATAGCAGGTTCGGTTCTTCTCGACTCCCTTCCAGCATTTACACTCTTTGATTCTGGGGCTTCCCACAGCTTTGTGTCAGTATCGTATGCTATTAGACACAGTTTAGTTTCTGAACCATTGCCTAGGACCTGCAAGATCACGACCGGGGGTGGGGTCATCCTCGTGAGTGATGTTTGCAGAGGGCGGAGCGTCTTATTGGGAGGCCGAGAGTTGGGAGTGAGTTTACTCGTCATACCATTACCGACCTATGATATAGTATTAGGTATGGACTGGCTGAGTAGATACCATGCCCGCATTTATTGCCGCGGGGTAGAGCCAGAGTTTGAGTACACCCGGCGGCAGGCAGAGCAGGACAGCAGAGTTTTCTGTGGAGCTTCAGTTGAGGAGCAGGTAGCTCTGCATCCCTTGATCGTAGAGTTTATGGACGTATTTCTAGAGGAGTTGTCAGGGCTTTCACCGAACAGAGATATAGAGTTCTCGATAGACTTGGTTCCCGGCACGGAACCGATTTCTCAGTATGTCTATCGAGTGAACAACAGCGAATTAGTGGAGCTGAAGAAGCAGGTGGATGAGCTGCAGGATAAGGGCTTCATCCTATCTAGTTTTTCACCCTAGAATAAGGGCACGAGAAGTGGGTACGTCCAGCCTACGCCGCAGTGTCGGCGGTAGAACGCTGTCCTAGGTCTCATACATCTAACAGTAAAAGGCTAAACAGTTTATACTCCCCGAATGGGGGTGACATAGTAGAATGTAAACTCAATCACATCTAAGGTAGAGCATAATAGAAAATAGACAAAACATGAAATCCAAAAGAGATACAATAGATAGAAGTCTAAGTATCTAAGATACACAAACCCAGAAATACATCTCAAAGCTCAAATACAGTAATCCATAATACAACTCAAGACAACTGAAAATAAAGGAGAAACTCTAGCTATCTACTCCTACCTCTACTGTGTCTCCTCTAGGCTAGCAATAACCTCCAAGCTATCTGTAAAATTTATCAACAGGTCTAGTCAGGACGGAAACGAGTACAATTCATCAAGAAATCCCAAGTAAATGATAGAGAACTATAAAGCAGTTATAGACAGTTATATTGATGAATATGGCAGTTTTATACAGGTAGTGATGTAGAGAAGCAGTTAAGGTACAATAAAAGTAAGGTAACTAAACAAGAGGAGAAGCATAGCAATGAAGACTGTAAAATATAATCTAGCTGAACTAGAGTAACATGATATAAGTCCAGATGATATAATATGAGTCAAGTGTAATCCCAGTGTGAGTCTAATACAAGATGAGTCGAATGTGATTCTAATCATTGTTCTAATAAGGTGATTCGAATAAGGTAATGCGAATAGTGATTCGAATAAGGTGATACGAATAGTGATTCGAATAGTAGTCAAACAATGATTCGAATAAATTCTCCAAGTGTGTTTTAAAATATCGAGTTCGACATGTAAACGGCTGTAGGTAATACGGCACACCACACACTCGAGAAGTGTGGGATGGCTATCGTTCGAATATTATTCACAGAGGGGTGATTCGAATAGGGGGATATGTCTACATGTCTAATCAGTATTTCCCCGCCCAATCTAATACAAATGAATCCACAATCCAACACATAAGACGAATACAAGTCCAACCAACATATGAAGATACGAATAGGGTGATTCGAATAGTGATTCGTATGGTAATTCGTATGGTAATTCATATGGTAATTCGAATAATAGAGATAAGACGAGTAAGTATGTGTGTCGCATACATGGATTCAGAAATAAAAATACGTGTTTGTAATAGAGAATCACATACAGCTAACTAGAACTGAAGTACAGTAATTGACAAATAAATGAGAGAACTATCAGAGAATGTACTCGCCTGCTATCTGAATGTCCAAAGGAAATGTACTGTCCGAGGAGCGGTGTCTGGCTCCTATTTAGAACAGCACAAGTCACAACAAGTCCAAAATGGTAAAATAAAGCACTACAATGCATTCTACATGAATCTAGGTCAAACTAGGCCAAAGTCAACCCTTGGTCAACTCTGGTCAACTGCACTAGTCAAACTAGGTCATGTCCTAACCCAGCAAGTCTTACTAGGCCTAACCAAGACTATCCTAGCAAGCACACATCAATACAAGGCTATACAAGCCAACATACACCCAACTCTATATAGCATGCAATTATTCAATACTCAGATAGGCAAGAATTCACATTGGATATACACTAGGTAATCTATTACTTTAAGCTATATATGTCTACACATATATACACATGCATATATTGGTATTCAATATTAGGTCTATAATCATGGCATTTCAAATGGTTATATAAACTTATATATTACAACTCAATATGCTAACATATATATAATATACATACATAGCTAAGTTAACTATATTCATAAATACTTATTTAAGAGGCTATGTGTGTGTAGGTGAACATGGCAAAGGGGCAAGTGAGGGTTAAATGGGCATACATAGTGTATACATATCAAAGAGTGTCAAAGTGTAAGTGAACAAAGTGTCAAGTGTGATAGTGTCAACATAGTATAAGGGGTACATGAGGTAATATAGGATTTGTGTTAACATAGAACATTACATCTCATTAACTTGTATATTGCATACATTATATCTATTATTACATTACATTCATGCTTGCATTCATTCATCATTCATTTATTCTCTTGCACTACTATATGCACCATACATTACATACTATGGAACCTACATATTCATTACAAGCCATACTTATACATGCTTATATTAGATAGGATACTTACACCTCATACATCATTTATTTAACCATTTACTCATGCTTGCATTCTCTATTTCATTATATAATGTATATACATTAACATGGGTTAAAATCAAATAGAATATTATATTACACACAAGGGTGCACAAAATGCATATGCCGAATAGTAACTCCTACTAATAATCAATACTGTATCATCTCAGCATGAATTAAAATCTAGGATTAAAGTATGTTATAGATCTATGTGTTAGCTTTCCGAAACTTCAAACGGATCGCATTTTTGTTTCCGGAAACTCCCGGAATCGCGAAAACACCGAGAACGCGTTTGTCTTTCGTACAGCTGACACTCAAATAATTCTCCAGAAAGTTACAGAAAGAATTAGGCCTATTAATATATGTTTTTGGAAAGCCAACTTCAATACGCTTCTTTTAAAAAAAATGGGAGATTAAACCGAGCTTTGAGCTAGAAGTTATGACATTTCTAAGTTAGGACTGAAATTAAAAACGTGGATAAAAATCATGACGGATTTGGGTAGTTTGAGACAAAAGAACACAATTATATAACATAATATATCAAGAACTTACTCTCTACACTAATATATATATATATATGAGACACTATAGAACACATCTCCAATACAAAAATATGAGATTAAACATCTAATAATTCATTCATACATAACAACAACACATAGTGTGTCCAAATTTGGGATTTTCCCACATGGACACAACCACAACACAAAGGACCCTCCTATGACCTCCAAATGGACACGAAATGGACACAAATGGGGATACAACCATGGGGGTCATTCCTATGGGTTCAAAACAGACCTATATGCATGAGGGAATGAAAAGGAGAAGGGATTTATACCTCCCGGTAGATCGAATCGAAGAAAAGCCTTCCCGGAGCGACACCGACACGTAGAGATTCCAAAAGGACACGAACGAGCTCCGAATCCTCCCAAACTTGGGTAGCTTCCTCCTTGGCTAGAATGGAGAAGGAAAGAAAAAGATTTGGTGGTAAAATGGAAGGATTTGGTGGAGAAATTGCTAGGGATTGCTCTCTAGGAATTTGGGGAAGAACAAGAGAGAGAGTGTGGATGAGAATAATGAAATGAACATGAGCCTATCCTCTCCCAAAGTGGCTGGCCATATGGGGCTATTTGTCCTATTATGGTAAGGTCTAAAATGCCCCCACTAACCTATTCTATGAGTATTAGGAAAGGGCTAATTGGTTGGGCTAAATTAGTCATTCTAAAGTCTCTAATCACACTAACCTTATCCATAATAATTAGTCTAACCTCTAACTAAAATATTTCTATCATATGGACTAAAATTAATATCATATGGGCCATGCCTAACTAGTGTGTGGGTCCCACTAGAGTCAAACTACCCCCGGGTCCCCGTTTCAAGTCGGATTGAGTTAAAATTCGAACACGACTCAAATAACCCCAAAACAATATCATAAATAATAAAATAAATTTCAACCCCAAAATAATATCATAAATAATAAAAATAAATTTCAAAAATATTTAAAAATGTAAAATGACAAAAATATCCCTGTTTCAAAAAACTGGGTGTTACACCGGGTAGACTTCTTGGGGCATGTGGTGACTGGAGATGGTATCTCAGGTGACCCCAAGAAGATTGTAGCAGTTGAGGCTTGGACAACACTGACTTCAGTGGCAGAGATCAGGAGTTTCTTGGGGCTGGCAGGATACTATAGGAGATTTGTGCAGGATTTCTCCCAGGTTGCAGAGCCGTTGACTCGGTTGACCCGGAAGGATGCTGAGTATGTTTGGTCAGAGGAGTGTCAGGCATATTTTAATGAGTTGAAGATGCGGCTTACGACAGCTCAGATTCTGACATTGCCTTCAGGATCAGGTGGTTTCACTATTTATAGTGATGCTTCAGGGAAGGGGCTAGGTTGTGTCTTACAGCAGCATGGGAAGGTGATTGCCTATGCTTCCAGGCAATTACGTCCCCATGAGAAGAACTACCCGACCCATGACCTGGAGCTGGCGGCGGTGATTTTTGTTTTGAAGTTGTGGAAGCACTACCTGTATGGCGAGAGGGTGAAGATTTTTACAGATCACAAGAGCTTGAAGTATGTGTTTACACAGAAAGAGTTCAACATGAGGCAGCACAGATGGCTAGAGTTGATGAAGGACTTTGACATCTCACTTCAGTATCACCCGGGGAAGGCCAACGTGGTTATCGATGCCTTGAGTAGGTATCCGACTGCCATGTGTTTGACTATGGATCGGTACTTGCTTGCAGACTTGGAGAGCCTTGGGATTGAGGTGATTGTGCCAGGAGTGCAGATGCAGTTATGGGGCCTTCAGATACAATCGTACTTGATGAACAGGATCAAGGCGACGCAGTTCGAAGATGTGGCTCTGCGGTGTATCCGAGAGCAGATCAGTACAGAATTGGAGGATGTCGAGTTTTCACTTGCAGAGGATGGTGTCCTGAGGCACGGTTCCCGGTTATGTGTGCCTAGCGGGGACCTTAAAGAGAAGATCATGCAGCAGGCTCACAGATCGTAGTACTCTATACATCCTGGTGCCAATAAGATGTACAAGGATCGGCGAGAGCATGTCTGGTGGTACGGGATGAAGCGGGAGGTGTCCCACTTCGTAGCTAGATGCTTGGTCTGTCAGCAGGTCAAGGCAGAGAGGCAGAGGCCCGAAGGATTATTGCAGCCGTTGCCCATTCTAGAGTGGAAGTGGGAACATATTACCATGGATTTTGTATCGGGGTTATCGCGAACACTAGGAAGAAAAGACGCAATTTGGGTCATTGTTGACAGGTTGACCAAATCGGCCCACTTCTTGCCATTCAAGGTGGATACGTCTACAGAGAGGCTTGCGGAGATGTATATGAGGCAGATAGTCAGGATTCATGGATTTTTCATCAGCATAGTCTCAGATCGGGATAGTCGCTTTACTTTCTATTTCTGGAGGAGTCTGCAGACTAGCTTGGGCACTCAGCACAAGTTTAGTTCTGCATATCACCCCCAGACGGACGGACAGTCAGAGAGGACTATTCAAAAACTTGAGGATATGCTGCGGACGTACGTCCTGGATTTTGGAGGTTCCTGGGAGGATCATCTATATTTGCTGGAGTTTGCTAACAATAACAATTTTTAGGCCAGCATTGAGATGTCACCGTTTGAGACTCTGTACGGGCGTAGGTGTCGTACACCCTTATCTTGGGATGATGTTGGAGAGCGAGCTTTACTGGGACCAGAGATGGTTGTTGATGCAGCCGAGAAGGTGAAGCTCATCAGGGACAGACTTCGCGTAGTGCATGACAGACATCGGCACTGGGCCGATAGCCACCGGAGGCCGTCGGAGTTTGAGGTACAAATTTAGAGATAGGATTAGAAGTAGGTTGTTTCTTGTTTGTTTGATTGATCGTGTTTGATTTTTAGTAACTTGAGACCTTGTTTGTGATTAGGTTGGAGACATGGTTTTATCTGCGGATATCTCCGACTTATGGTACGATACGTTTTGGTGGAGGTGGGAAGCTTAGCCCGCGCTTCATCGGCCCTTTCGTTATCAGCGGAAGAGTCGGTGACAAGGCATACAGGCTAGACTTGCCACCTGCACTAGTGGGAGTTCACAACATATTCCACATATCACAGTTGAGACGGTACGTGGCCGACCCTAGCCATGTGCTTGATCATTCGGGGATTGAGGTTGGACCTACTCTCAGTTATCCAGAGCAGCCTGTGGAGATTCTGGATCGCCGAGAGAAGGTATTGAGGAACCAGGTGATACCCTTGGTACGCGTCGCATGGAGGCATCATTCTCCAGGAGAGTCTACCTGGGAGCGGGAGGATGAGATGCGCGAGCGGTACCCCTATCTTTTTGGACCTTGAGGTATACTTTTCTATCCTTCGAAGCAGTTTAGTTTCGCCTTTAATTTCGAGGACGAAATTATTTTAAGGAGGGTAGATTTGTCACTACCATTTTTCTAGCTTGAGGGTATTTTGGTCATTTTTGAAATTTTGAGAATTATTTGGAATTATTATTATTATTTAGATTTATTGGAATTAATATAATTTTTAGTATAATTGATTTTGGGCCTATAATTGACTTTGACTAGTGTTGCCTAGGAGACTAACCTAGACACTAACCAAGGTCATGACCACTTAGTTAGGTTAAGTAACTCTAGCTTGACCTAAGTTAGTGAGGATTAACTCATTAGAATTTGTTTGGAGAGATTAGGAATTGATTAGGCTAGAATGGCTTGTGATTTCATAAGTCCTGACTAATGACTTAAAGCCTTAAAAGCCCATAGGCCCACACCATGAACCAAACCCTAACCCTATTCAGCCCATGGCTGGTCATATTGATTCCTTTCCCCTATTTAATCCCCTCCAAGAAGTTAGGGCTAGCCTCCATTGGGATTATTGCAAGTTTGGAAAGAGGTGAGTCGCCATCTTCCTTAAATCATAGAAAATTCATTTCAACTCCTTTTTCTCCCAAACCAATTGCATTAGGACCTAAATTTAGTCTACTTGCTGTTAGTATTGCGTATTTGCAGGAAAGAACAATTTGGGGAAGTTTTGGTGGCTTGAGGAACCATTTTCATTTGAAGATTTTGAGCCTTTGCTCATCAATAGGTATATTTCAATCCCCTCCATAAATTCCTAATTTTATTGCATTTCTAGGATGCCCTAGGCCTACCCTAGCTGTAGGACTAGCTAACCCTAGAATTCGAGTCTATTTCGTGTCCGTATCGGACACGTATCAACCCATGTGTGTAGGTGTTTGGTAAAATGCCTCAAAGGACATTTCGGATAAATTTTAAGAATGTGTTTGAATAGGAAATTAGGATTTGATATCGCTTGTGTGATTCTTGTGTTCTGAACACATTTTTGTATTGTGTCGTGTCGTATTTTGGACACGTACACGCTATGCCCACACGCGCGCGTGGGCAGGTGGCATGCCCTGCTGCTCGGGTGCATTTGCTCAGTGCACACGGCATTTAGGCCCACGAAATTCGACACACGTATCGTGTCCATGACTGACACAAGGATCCTAAAGTATCACGACCCCTCGTGTCGTGTCGGACACGGAAACACATGTGCACGAGTGTGCACTGTGTGCGTGCACAGTGCTGAGTTGGGTTCACTGTTTTATTCAATTTTGAATGCTTTTAATAGTGTTTTTAATTGCTATTTTGATCCTAAATATAATGTATTATATATGTTAGATTTAGTTACATGTTAATTTAGGTTTGTAATATGAATTTTGGTTCGAAATATGGTTGAACTGCCTGTTCTCTGATATTTCTGATACACTGTTATTTCAGCATTTCCCAATCATTTTAATCCCAGATTTCTTATGGTTTTCACTGATTAAATTCTCCCTACAAGTTTGTTTGCATTCGAATTTTAACTTTTGGGTTGTAAATAAGAATTTGATATTGTGGTGGAAATGAATGTTTTAACTCTCATCAGGATTGGATCCTATGTTTAACTGTATGGGATCCTTCTTTTTTGTCAACTCGAATTGATTTTCAATCTCCTTTCCCTCAAATGATGAATGGGTTTTGCTTAACTGAGTTTGTGTTCTTCAAAAACCAGAGATTACTTTCCCAGTTATTCCCATTACCTCAGAATAATTTGATTGACTAATTGCCTTTCCTTTTCAAATATTGTGTGGGATGTTCCTATTTAAAATTGAGAATGGAGGGGTTTGAATGTCATGAACTGTTAGTTATTACTCTGTGAACTGAGTCTCTAATGTCCTGAACTGTAAACCAAACTGGGAACTGAGTTTACTTCCCTAAATTCCTGAGAATAGAAACAGAGAATGGTTCTTAAACCTGAGATTACTCCTTGAATACTGAAATGTAGTTGATTGTTATTAACTGGTAGCTAGGACTGATTCCCTTCCCTGTTCGTATTGATATGTGTGTACACATAGGTTTCATTAATCTATTTTGGACTGTTTCCCTGTTTGCTGAGATTTTAACATCTCAAATACTGTAAACTGTTTTCCTACTTTTCCTCCTCATTTACCACACTGTTCTCTTCACTGTCTTTTAGTTATAGCTGATTTCAGGATTGTATCACACAGGGTTATATACATGGACACTCAACTGTTTCAGATATCACTTATCACACATACCCCATTGCCATGCCTTAGCTCACACACACAGGGACACATGAGTACTCACTGTTTTAGCCTAACACACATGTATCACTCTTTATTTCTAATTTCTGTGACACTCTCAAGTCACACATCCACACATGCCTACACACCCTATAGCCTCTCTTGACACACACACACATACACTTGAACATTGTGAGTTTTCCCTCTCTCTATACATATGTATATATATGTATTGAGGGGCATATATATATGTATCCTATATAATATATCAATATGTTGTACTTTATATATATTAGAAATGTATAGGTATGTGTGACATCTATATAGGTAGCCTATAAGCTAATGTGGGTTCTATATTATATTATAGCTATATCTATATGTGTAATATATATTATATATATTGACATGTATTATGTGAGTATGATATGGTTCATAGGCATGGTATAGCCTATAGCCTAGGCTCTTAGCCTATGGGTGTATTTGGTATGCCTAGTATGGAGTCTAGAATAGACTGTTAGCCTTGATAGAACCTAGAATAGCTTGTTTAACCTAGTGAGACTTGGTTAGACTTAGTTGACCATAGTTTGACTTAGGTTTGACTGTAGGGTTGACCAGAGTTGACCAAGAGTTGACTTTGGTCTAGATTGACCTAGATTCATGTAGAATGCATTATTTACATCTTATTATCATTGTAGACTTATAGTGACTTGTACTGTTCTATAGGAGACAGACACCACTCCTCGGACAGTATATATTCTCCAGACTCACCGGATATAGGCGAGTACATTCTCTGATCATTTCATATCCTGCATTAGGAGTATTTTCCTGCTTTAGATTACTTTACATGATGCTGACACGTTGGAAACACGAATTAGTACTATATAGATCTTGTTGTGCGATGTTATCCCCTTAGCGGATACATCGGGTACTCGTGTTCGTGTACTTTATCATGAGCATCGTGTACTCCTTGTATTCGTGATATTCGTGTACAAATTGTGTGAAATCGTGTATATTCATGTATTCACATGATCTCGTGTGCAACTATATTTCGTGTGCAATAACATAACTTAACTAGATCCTTGTGTATTGATTGGGGCGGGGGAGTAGAAGTGATTATGTATTCAATCCAGTAGATTACTCGTGTACAACCTCTGTAGATTACTCGTATATAATATCGTGCCGTTTACATAACCATCTTGTGCTCTGAATCACTAGACACTGTTAGTTCTCTATATACTATAGCTATTTATTTACAGTCATTCCTGTTTATCATATTATTCTTCAGTTTTTTGTATCTTACTCTCTAGCATGATTATATCTCCTGACCTGCTATGATTTATTGAGATGTACTGTGCTCGCTCTTGTCCTGACTGGACCTGTTGAAATATTACAGAGGACGAGGCTGAGGCGTTCTGCCCTACTTACTACTGTGCTACACTAGACGAGTGCCTGGACTTAGACCAGCAGCAGGATCCACTAGCAGTAGATGACACTCCCTTAGACTAAGATTGTCTTTACTTTTCTTGGATTATTGTATATAGATTATGAGATATATTTGGGACATGTATTTATTTATAGACACTTAGAATTCTGGATTGTATCTCTGTGATGTTTTTTTCCTGGATATTATCATCTTTTTCATTCTATCTTATCCTTGTTCTACCTTAGATGTGATTGAGATATATTCTGTTATGTCACCCCCATTCGGGGAGTATAACTGTTTATTGCCTTTAACTGTTGGACAGCGTTCTACCGTCGACACTGCGGCGTAGGCTGGACGTACCCACATCTCGTGCCCTTACTCTAGGGTGCGGGTCGTGACAATATGTTAGTAGGTTATGTTAGTTCTAGATATTGGTATGTTAGCAAGTTAGTCTCTATAGGTTATATATTAGATATTAGTTAAGATATTATGTTAGTACATTAGATAGTTAGTTAATTAGATATTTGAGGGGTATCTTGGTATCTCATGATACTAAGTTAGTATCTTAAGGTAAATATGAATTACCTTTACCTTCAAGGTAAATGATTAGTTTACCTTATGACCAAGGTATTGGTTTTAGGATGCCAATATGACCAAGGTTGATATGGTATCCTAGTGTTGGTGGGTTAGTGTCTAAGTGTTTGAGTTGAGTAGGTCTTGTTAGATTGTGGAAGGATTATATTGGTATATATATTTTTGGGTTATATAGTATCTAAATATATTATGAGAGCATATAGATATAGGTTATGGTTCATAGTGGTGATATGTATATACTTGATATATGATATCTATATGTATGTGTTAGGGTGGTACTATATGGGTAAGGATATATGTGATATATATATGTAACGTATATTATATAACTAAGTTTAATTCGAAATATCAAAATATTTATAACAAGGGTTTTGCATGATAAATACTGAAATGTAAAATGCATGATTGAATGAATGATTGTAGACTGAAATGTAGGATAGATATTAACTTGGTTACATGAATACATCAAAATTGAGATCCTCTACTGCTTACAGGTCACTTCAACCCACATACACATACTGTCACACTTACTTTTTATTTCACACTCCTTACTAACTGAACACACACATTATTTATTTTCCCCCTTCTCTCTATATGGTATATTGTAAATGTAATATAATGCATGAATATAATGTATGCATGTTTGTATGGCCCTATGCAATGAAAATATGTAAGGTATGTATGCATGATATGTAATGATAAATATGCATGTATGTTAATGTAATATGCTTGAATGTAAATTTTGTATGCATATATGATGTGTATGTATGCAATGTATGTAAAGTGTGGATACATGAATGCAAGTATGTATGTATTTATAGGATGTGTTATAGGCCTAGTGTATAGTTTACCTATAGGCTTGTAGATTTTACTAGTTTGACCAAGTTGATAAGTGTAATTTCTAAAACCCTAGAATTGACCAAAACTTGACCAAATAGTTCAAGTTGACTAGAGTTGACCAGTCATCATTGAGTCAATATATGACCAATTGACCTAGTTTGACTGTATAGTTGACTAGAGTTGACCAAAAGTCAACATTGAGTCAATGTGACCAATTGACCTAGTTTGACTGTATAGTTGACTAGAGTTGACCAAAACCTAGATAGTTGACCAAGTTATCATAGATGTTGACATAGTTTGACTAGAAGGTTGACCAGGGTTGACCAGAGTTGACTTTGGCCTGGATTGACCTAGAATCATATAGAATGCATTGTAAACTTCATTTTTACCATTGTGGATACGTTGTAATCTGTGTTGCTCTAAATAGGACTCAGTTACTCCGATTTGGACATCTATTCTCATCAGACATTTAGGATCTCAGGCGAGTACATTATCTGATCGTTTTATACTTGCTAGAATTTATATTCTTGCTCTAGATTAGTTTACTTAATGCTGTCACGTTATCATCACGGATTGGTACTATATGGATCTTTTCCTGAGATGTTATCCCCCTTAGCGGGCGTATCGGATATTTCATGTCATTTGTTTCATGTACATCATGTATTACTTGCTCTTGCGTTACTAATGTATTATCATGTTATCTCATGTACTTTTATGTACGCTCATGTACTTTCATGTGCTCTCATGTACGTCCATGTTTTCTCATGTGCTTTATGTGTAACCAAACCATCATGTTCATAACGTAACTTGACTAGATCCTTGTGTGTTGATTGTAGGTAGGGGTGAGTATAAATGGTCATGTGATTCATCCATCATGTTCACTCTGTTACTTTCCATGTGTTTATCATGTACGACACAACCTTCTTGGCTAGTGTCCCTCATGTACACCCATGTTATATCATTTAAACCTAAGCCAATTACATGCCATCTTGTACTCTAAATCACTAGTCACTTACAGTTCTTACTTATCATGTATATATTTCCAGTTATCAAATATCTCTCCTGTTTTCATGTATATTTTCTTACAGTCCATATATCTTACTCTTTTGCATGCTTAATATTTCCTACCATGATATGAACTGCGTGAGATGTATTATGCTCGCTCCTGTCCTGACTTGACCTGTTGAAATTATTACAGAGAATGATGAGGAACCCTGCACCACCTACTACGGAGCTTTCTTAGATGACACTTACGACCTGGACCTCCAGGAGATTCAGGCAGCTACTGAGGATCCTACATTGCCTAGAGCAGATAGTTAGACTGTTATTTCCTTTCTTCATGTCTTTTGTGTTTTGTGGATTCAGAGTTGTATTATTGTGAGATTTTAAGACTTGATGTTGTTGACTTGGATTTATTTCTCTTCCAGTTTGTACCTCAGTTTTGAGGATTTTATTATCTATCATATCGTGCTATTCCATCTTTAGACTTGTGATTGAGCTGTACCTTCAATGATTTGGCCTCCGTTTGGAGAGTATATCATATTGTGGTTAGTTGAGATCATGACCTAGAACAACATTCTACCGCCGACACTGCGGCACAGGCTAGACGTGCCCACTTCTCGTGTCCCTACACTGGGTGCGGGTCGTGACACTGGTGGAGGAGGCATATGAGGTCCGGACTGTGGTGGGTACTATCATGCCCCGATTTTGGTAGAGTCATTTTATCTCTTGGAATCGATCGTCCTCGCTTGGGCGTAATACCGTACAAGTCTGGTATTGCACTTGTACAAGGCAAAGATGGTACACAATTGAAAATCTTCAAATAAGAACACATCGCAGCAGCAGAAGCTGACAAGTTGAAGTTAATGAGGACATTCTTTCTTACCGAAAAGAAACACATCACTGATTTTTAGCAGCGGAGATAAGCAGATAACTTGAGTCGGACAGAGATATGTAAAAATGTATTCTCTTTATTGAGAATTGAAGTAGTGTACAAAACTGGTATTACAATACAATTCTTACAACACATCTCACTTTACATTGACAACCAACTGAACAAGAGCCATAAAGCTTACATTTGATACTTTCATACATTGAAATACAACTCGATATACCGACTTGGCTTACAACTCACTGGTACAACTGATTGCAATGTTCCACCCATTATGCCCTTTACAAACAGAAGACATCATCTTGTACAAGGAGAGCTTCTGCATGTCCAACAAATCTTTGATGTCGCGGGACCGATCAAGCCAAATCTTCATGTACAGAACTTCCCAAGCACGAGCACCTGCCCACAACGTGGGTTAGAACATCATCTATGTGCTGGTGAGCATAATCGAACCCACTCGCCTAAACCAACACTAAGTGATCAATTTTAGCAAGCATTCATTTGAGTGATCTTTCTAGTTGGGGCATAGCTTCAGTTTACAGTTCATGCAGTATCTATTAAAAAGACCTGTAAACTTGTAGTAGTATTATTCTTATGGAAGCAACAGTAATTGAGGGACAACATGTGTTCTCACATTTCTCTTTTCTAGCGACATTAGCATGTATGTCATGATTTAAGTAATGTTCATAGCAAGGCAACTCTCTAGCATATGTGGTGTTATCATGTTAAGCAGTTTATAACATTTCTTGTGAAGGCAACTCTTAACAAAGCAACACTTTAGTATACTATATTTGACATGTTAAGCATGTTACATAGTTTCTCATTGGAAAGGCAACATCACAGCATCATTTCATTTAGCTTGTTAAGCAAGCAAGTTGAACCAACATATGTATTGAATATATCATATTTAAGTGATTTCTTACTGATAGCCGACTCTTCGTACCTGCATTAGATACATGTTAGCATATATACATACTCTGCCTGCACAAAACATTCATTAGCGTGCATCCTGACTACATGACCACCGGTGTTAGTGCACCATTTAGGACGTTGCCATATAGGACTTCAACGGTAATTGACGTGCCATTTCACCAGGTTACGAGTCCGAATGAAATGTCCTGATACCACGTACCCTTAAAGTACGCTTACACTTCCCCCATGGTCGGATCGTTCCCCCTAACGTTCCGGGGCACCATCCGAAGAAGCAGTCACCCCTTGTATACATGTTGTCCATGCACATGCGAATGCGTGTCCTACTCGATCGTGAACGTAAAAGCATGGTAAAATATTAAAAGTGAGTAAGGTAAATAGTACATCATTTCATCTCATCTTATCCACGTCGTCTTCAATGACATATCATTTCCATCGTTACCAACATTTCCATTTGTTGATCTCGGCGATCCCAAGCCCCATCATTTCTTATTCATTGATTCATTGCACCATTTCTCATAACATTCCTTTCAACAAGGAATAAACTACATTCATTCATTTCATAGAGACATTTATTCATTCTTTCATTTCTTATAGGAAACAGGCAATATTTTATATCTTTGCAACAGTTATACAGAGTGTACATGATTCTAGCATTTCATTCAGTTTATTGAGTTAATAGCATAGCCAGTTCATTTCTCATGTGAATTCATAAAGCATCTCATTAAGTGTTCTACTTATTCCGACAACGTTGAGTGTAAGGGACATTATCGATTCATTTCAT
This sequence comes from Iris pallida, assembly GCA_029216955.1. NCBI lineage: Eukaryota > Viridiplantae > Streptophyta > Magnoliopsida > Asparagales > Iridaceae > Iris > Iris pallida. The sequence continues at coordinate 83,282 of JANAVB010017889.1, forward strand.
GGCATCAATTCACATTAGCAGTTCAAGTGTGATTCATTCAGCAGTTAAATATTCATGTGTTCATTTCAATATTAGGCAACATAAGCATCTCTATTATCCAGCAACTAAAACATGGAACATTTAGGGACAATTCATAGCATCACATTACTCTATTTTATTAGGCATGAAGGAGTAAGGAGGAGGAAGGACAGTTCCACTCACCTGCAAAAAAGGGTCTTCCTATTTCGATTGCACATATTCCTACTAAGCGTAGCTCCACCAGCGAGCCACGTTCCAACACCTATTCCGTCTAGCCAGCTAAGAGAGACCGCATCAGTCTCAATTCTCCTATTTCTAACCCAGGTCACGGTCCAACATTCTAATCGTATCCAACCAGCCAACCAAATGCCTCGTACGGAGCAGGACATTACATAATATACCTGGTAGAAAAAGTTTTGTCCTCAAAAGTTAAGGGAACAACTCATTCGACTTACACACTAGTCACAATAAATTGATCATTCAGCTTCTATTCAATATTCTGATTCGGTACTCTAGAAAATCTTAAGATTGTTATCTAACTGTACCACTTAAACCATCAATGATTCAATCCGTCTTTATCTTTTCCAAAATAATTGCAGCTTCTTATTGATTCACCAACATTCTCGCAGCTTTGTTTTCTTTGTCGCAGCCTATCACTTCGTTTGGATTTATACACATATCTTAGGCGTCCCCAAAACATATACATTCAGCCAAAGTTCGTGCTGGTACGATTCAATAAGCTCCCTCTAGAGTGTTATCTCTGTCGCAGCTATCACTTTGGTTGGATCCATACACATACTTTAGGCATCCCCAAAATATATGTATTTCAGCCAACTTCCATGTTAGTGCGATTCGATAAGCCACAATTGAACTCTTTTCCCCAAATTTGACTTAGCAGCCTTTTAATTGACGTATTACTTCGCCACAATCGGTACCTTTCTAGCCACAACACTCAACATCAGGGACAACTCAGATAAGTTCCTTATCCAAGCATAATATTCCTAATATTCGGCCAAGGGTCTAACTTAGAGCCGACATACTAAGAGTTCATAACATGCAATCCTATTCCTTTCCAAATCCAACAATATTTCTCACCGAGAAAATTCATCTTTTCTAAAAGATACAATCTGAAGTCAGCTATTATCGATTACCCGAGCCAATGTACAATTCTATGCGACAGTCAAGGTTAACCCAGCTACCCGACTTTTGATATTGATCCAATATTCCCGTCATGAGTAGTCAATTCCATCTCATGGAACAACTCACTGCTTGATACATACGACTCAAGTCTCATCCTACGATTCCAGTTCCCGCTATAGGCTGACACATAATCCTCAAGGGTCAGACATCTATAAGGCTTACGTTGTAGCATATAATATAGCATATAGTTTCATATGTCATACTCATCACCATCTCTCATTCAATACCAAAAGGTTATCCTATGGTCGCCAACGGTCACCCTATTATTCGGTCAAACCTCTAAGGCTAGGTATACTGACAGCTAAACCTAATCATTCAGGTAACTCCCCTAGTGTGGACATCTACTAGGGACCATACTAATTTTTTATTCTTAGGCCAACAAGCAACCGACAGTTCCCAGCAACTCTACCCAAACCTATAGGTATCCGCTTAGTCTGAATAATTAATGGTCATTGCTGACTATGTCGACAATTATTTATATAGCCCACGGTCGCTAGGGTCAAGTCTATATATGGTCATCCTCATGGAAATAATTTCCACAGAGGCTCATTCTAGACTTATCCAACGATCGACTAAGATCGATCTAGCAACATACTGTCTAATTCCCAATCCAACATACTATTTCCAACGTTCTAATAATCTAACAAGTAAATTTCTAATGATTCAATTTCTATTCTAATTCCTTCGTACCAAGACGGATCCATATATCGAGGCTAACTATTCAAGGGATCAATTCTGATAGTCTCAACAAAACTATGGAATCATACTATTCGGTCTGTATGACAAAATTATATCACTAAGTCATAAGCCAACAATCTATATTCCAACCGACAGTTGTCTATACATCACACCATCTACCGACAGTATCCAATATATTTTGCGATTCTCAATCGCATTTGTTTTCTAGCCGTCAAAATCATGTACGGACATTAATAAAACCTCATACCGCAAGGGTCGAGTAGTTCATTTTATTCAATCCGACAACTCGTGTATCAATTAACCATTCTCTATGTAACACGATTATTCATGCTCACTACTTGTTACCTTTGTGATACACTTAAATTCCTTAGCATACATGTACGCATGCAATGACTATCTCGACAAGCTCAAACTCAAACTTTACTAATTCTATCCTTTGGCGATCAAGATGGGTAAACATCTTATTGCACCTTAGGGTCATAGCACAGATTTCCAATACTCCTTCGGGTCACCGACAACATTTGCAAAACTTTTAATTCAGCAACCAACTTGTAATAGCCACACATGATTCCTATTCAACTAGTCGCAACTATCGTTCAATGTTCTAAGCCATGCAACATTCGCTGGCCAAATTTATTACCCATAGTATAACTATCATCTTGCTAGTCTAAGCTATCGCCAGACTGAACAATTCTCAACTAAGGCACTCGCTACACTTTTCGACAATCTCGCTACCCTGCATAACGTCACTGTCAACGGCCACTCAAGTCATCTAGTAATATGACATGACTCCCAGCTAAGTCTCGGCACAACCTAAGGCCCACAGGTAGACTCATTGCTATCCGATGGAAAGGGTCACGATACATCTCATTCTGAAGTGGTAGAGGCAATATACCACTCAGAAATGAAGCCATTCCCAGACAATACCAACTCAAATCTATTCTGGACATTCGTGATCTATAATGATCACAACACTTAGCCAACATCTCGGGGTCTCAATATCACAAGCCAAAATTCTTAGGGGCTTAAAAGCACTAGCCAACACACATGAGTCAACTCACCAGTTCTGTTGAACTCATCCATCAATTACCCCATTCATAATTCTTTTCCAATATAACATGCAACTCTCTAGCATGTTCCAACAACACAAATAGCAACTTTCTCTATTTCCGTATTTCAAGCGTCAATCATAATTAAGCATACTATGGCATCGAGTCATTGTTGGGTCATTAGTGTCTAAACCAACCACAAGCAAATTCATTCAGGGGCATCTTAACGTATTTAGACTTATTGTATGGAATATCCAGTGAGCAGCCAAGAGGGTCAACAAACTTCCAGACATGAACAACTTGGAATATTACAAGAATAACGACAACAAAATTGCGGAAGCAATCTTTGATTTAATCGCGGAAGCAACGTTGAATACTCGCGGAAGCAGCATTGGTTAATCGTAGATACTACTTTGATTTGAAACAAATCAAATAAGAGAACAAGGATGTAAAGCTGTGCTCTGATACTAATTTGTCACGCCCTAAATCGTAGTCATTTTATCTCTTGGAATCGATTGTCCTTGCTTGGGCATAATGCCGTACAAGTATGGTATTGTACTTGTACAAGGCAAAGATGGTGCACAATTAAAAATCTTCAAATAAGAACACATCGCAGCGGCAGAAGCAGACAAATTGAAGTTAATGAGGAGATTCTTTCTTTTCAAAAATAAGTACATAACTGATTTATAGCAGCGGAGATAAGCATATAACTTGAGTCGGACAGAGATATGTAAAAATGTATTCTCTTTATTGATAATTGAAGTAGAGTACAAAATATGTATTGAAATACAATGCTTATAACACATCTCACTTTACATGGATAGCCAACTGAACAAGAGCCATAAAGCTTACATTTGATACTTTCATACATTGAAATACAACTCGATATACCGACTTGGCTTACAACTCACTGGTACAACTAATTACAATGTTCTATACATTATGCCCTTTATAAACAGAAGACATCATCTTGTACAAGGAGAGCTTCCGTATGTCCAACAAATCTTCGATGCCGCAGGACCGATCAAGACAAATCTTTATGTACAGAACTTCCAAAGCACGAGAACCTGCTCACAATGTGGGTCAGTACATCTTCTATGTACTGGCGAGCAAAATCCAACCCACTCGCCTAAACCAACACTAAGTGATCAATTTTAGCAAGCATTCATTTCAGTAATCTTTCTAGTTGGGGCCTAGCTTCAGTTTACAGTTCATGCAGTATTCATTGAAAATACATGTAAATTTATCATGCCCCGATTACGTCTAGCCAGTCAAGAGAGACTGCATCAGTCTCAATTCTCTTGATTTCTAATCCAAATCTCGGTTCAATATTCTGATCGCATCCAATAAGCCAATCAAATGCCTCGTGTGGAGCAGGGCATTACATAATATACCAATTAGAAAAAGTTTCTCCCTTGAAACTTAAGGAAACAACTCATACTACTAATTCACTTAGTTATAACAAGTTTCTCATTCAGCTTCTATTCAATATTTTGATTCGGTACTCTAGAAAATCTCGAGATTGTTATCCAACTTTACCAATTAATCCATCGATGATTCAATTTGTCTTTCTTCTTTCCAAAGTATTTGTAACATCTCATTGATTCACCAACATCTTCTCCTACATCTTTGTCTTCATCGCAGCCTACCACTCGTTTGGATTCATACACATATTATAGGCATCCCCAAAATATATGCATTTCAGCCAAAGTCCGTGCTAGTTCAATAACTCTTCCCACAATGTCATCTCAGTCGCAGCGTATCACTTCGGTTGGATCCATACACATATTTTACGCGCCCCCAAAATACATGTACTTCAGCCAACTTTTATGTTAGTGCGATTCGATTAGCCACGGTGTAACTCTCTTTCCAATCCGACTTAGCATCCTTCAAATGGACTTATTGTTTCGTTTGCTTCGCCACAATCGCTATCTTTCAAGCAACAATACTTAATATCAGGGACAACTCGGATAAGTCTCTTATCCAAGCAAAACATTTCTAATCTTCTGGCTAAGGGTCTAATTTAGAGCCAACCATACTAAGAGTTCACCACCACCGCTATGCAATTCTATTCCTTTCTGAATCCAACAAAGTTTCCCACCAAGGTAATTTCTCTTAAAGGATACAATCCGAGGGTCACTCACTATCAATTACCGAGCCAAGAGTACAATTCTATGCAACAGTCAAGGTTAACCCAGCTACCCGACTTTAGATACCGATCCAATATTTCTATCATGAACAGTTAGTCCCATCTCATGGGACAATTCGCTGCTCGGCACACACCAATCAAGTCTTACCCCACAATTGTAGTTCCTACTTAAGGCCGACATATAACTTCACAAGTGTCCAACATCTCTAAGGCTCATGTTGCAACATAACTTCTCAATATATATTTTCTTAGGTCACACTCATCACCATCTCTCGTTCAATATTACAAGGTCATCCAATAGGTTGCCAACGGTCACCCTATTATTCGATCAAGTCTCTAAGGTTAGCTATACAGACAGCTAAACCTAATCATTCAGGTGACTCCCCTAGAGTGGACGGCTACTAGGGATCATACTAGTTTCTTATTCTTAGTGTCAACAAGCAACCGACAGTTCTAAAGAACTCTACCCAAACCTATGGGCATCAACTCAATCTAGATAATTAATCGCCATTGTCGACTATGTCAACAATTGGTTATACAACCCACGGTCGCTAGGGTCAAGTCTATTTATTTAGGGTCTTCCTCAAGGAAATATTCCCACAAAGGCTCATTCTAGACTTACCCAACGATCGATTAAGATCGATCTAGCAACATTACGGTCAAATCCCAATCCGACATACGATTCTCATCGTTCTAATAATCCATCAAGTAAATTTTCAATGATTCAATTTCTATTCCAATTCCTTTGTACCCACACAGACCCATAAGCCAAGGCTAACTATTCAAGGGTCATTAATTCCGATAGTCTCAACAAAACTATTGAATCATACTATCTGGTCTGTATGATAGAGTCATACCACTAAGTCATAAGCCAACAATCTATATCCCAACCGACAGTCGTCTATATCGTCACACCATCTCCGAAACTATCCAACATATTTGGTGGTTCTCAATCTCATTTGTTTTCCAGCCATCAAAATCTCATACGGACATTCATAATCTTATACCACAAGGGTCAAGTAATTCATTCCATTCAATCCAACAATTCATGTATTGATTATCATTCTCTACGCCACACAATATTCAGGTTCACTACTTGTTACTTTTCTAGTACAATTCAATATATTTCGCATCATCTACACATGCAACGGCTATCAACTCCGTCAAACACATTTTCGTACTTATGATTCTCTCCTCTGGTGGTCAAGAAGGATTAGCATCTATCGCACCTTAGGGTCAAGGCACTGCTTCTAACATACATTCGAGTCACCGACAACATTTCCAAGCTTTCATATTAGCAACAAAACTGTAATAGCCAAATATCATCCCCATCCAATAAATCGAAGTCAACATTCAATGTTCTATGCCACAACATTCCTTACCCACAGTATGATCACCATCTGACCAGTCTGAGTCATTACCCAACTATAAAATTTCTAACCAAGGCACCTATTACATTTCTAAAATATTGCCACCCGGCATAACATCACCGTCATGGGACACTCAAGTCAACTAGCAACAGTGCATGACTCCCAGCTAAGTCTCAGTACAACCCAAGGCTCACAGATAGACTCATTATTATCCAATAGAAAGGGTCATGATACATCTTGTTCTAAAGTGGTAGAGGCAATATATCACTCAGAAGTGAAGCCATCCTTAAACCAAACAAAATCCCAGTCTATTTCGGACAATCGTGATCTAAATGATCACAACACAAAGCCAACATCTTAGGGTCTCAAAAAGAATTGGCCAACACTCATGAGTCAATTTATTAATTCTGTTGAACTATCCATCAATTATTTCATTCACTATTCTGATTCCAATATCACATGCAGTTCTCAGCATGTTACAGCATACAGATCCACATTCCACTATTTCTATATTTCGAACATTATTCACAATAAGACATGCTATGGCATCGAGTCATTGTTGGTCATCAGTATCCAAACCAACAACAAGCAATTTCATTCAGGGGCATCACAATATATTTAGACTTATTGTATGGAACATCCAGTGAGCATCCAAGAGGGTCAAGAACTTTTCAGACACAAATAACTTGAAATGATTACAGGATCAACAACGCATAATTACAGAAGCAATCTTTGATTTAATTGCAGAAGCAACGTTGAATACTCGCTGAAGCAGCTTTGGTTAATCGCAGATGCAACTCTGATTTTGAAACAAATCAACAAAAAGACCAAGGACATAAAGCCGTGCTCTGATACCAATTCATCACGCCCCGATTCCGTATAGCCAGTCAAGAGAGACTGTATCAGTCTTAATTCTCTTGATTTCCAATCCAAGTCTCGGTCTAACATTCTGATTGTATCCAACAATCCAATCAAATGCCTCATGCGGAGTTTACATGTCTTTTTAATGAATACTGCTTGAACATAAGACATCATAAAATGCCATCAACATGGGTATTAGAACGTAGCTCGTGGTGGAGCTACACTTAGTGGGAGTATATGCAATCGGAATAAGAAGACCCTTATACAATATGAGTGGAACTGTCCTCCCTCCTCCTTATCCCTTCATGCTTTAATAAAATAGAGTATTGAGATGCTAATAATATGTCCTTAATGTCCCATACCTTGATTGCTGAATAATTGTGATGCTTTAATTGCTAAATCGATAGAGATGCTTATGCTAAGAAACCGTTGATTGAACGATACATGAACATTGAACTGCTGAATGAATCACACTTGAACTGCTAATGTGACTTGATTCCTAAGAATGAAATGGTAAAGCCCCCTTGAAATGAATTGATAACGTCCCTTTTGTTAATGCTTACAATTGATACTTTCATATATTGAAATATAACTCGATATACTGACTTGGCTTATAGCTCACTCGTACAACTGATTATAATATTCCATATATTATACCCTTTATAAACAGAAGACATCATCTTGTATAAGAAGAGCTTCTGCATGCCCAATAAATCTTCGATGCCGTGGGACCGATCAAGCCAAATCTTCATGTATAGAACTTCCCAAGCACGAGCACCTGCCCACAACGTGGGTCAGCACATCATCTATGTACTAGCGAGCAGAATCCAACCCACTCGCCTAAATCAACACTAAGTGATCAATTTTAGCAAGCATTCATTTGAGTGATCTTTTTAGTTGGGGCCTAGCTTCAGTTTACAGTTCATGCAGTATTCATTGAAAATACATGTAAACTTGCAGTAGTATTGTCCCTATGGAAGCAACAATAATTAAGGGAAAACATGTGTTCTCATATTTCTATTTTCTAGCGACATTCTCATGTATTTCATGATTTAAGTAATATTCATAGCAAGGCATCTCTCTAGCATATTTGGTGTTATCATGTTAAGCAGTTTATAACATTTCTTGTGAAGGCAACTCTTAGCAAAGCAACACTTTAGCATACCATATTTGACATGTTAAGCATGTTATAGAGTTTCTCATTGGAAAGGCAACATCACAACATCATTTCATCTAGCATGTTAAGCAAGCAAGTTGAACCAATATATGCATTGAATATATCATATTTATGTGATTTCTTACTGATAGTCGACTCCTCGTACCTGCATCAAATACAGGTTAGCAGATATACTTACTCTACCTGCACAAAACATTTATTAGCGTGCATCCTTACTACATTACCACGGGTGTTAGTGCACCGTTTAGGATGTTGTCATATAGGACTTCAATGGTAATCGATGCACCATTTCACCGGATTGTGAGCCCGAATGAAATGTCCCGATACCACGTACCTACCCTTAAAGTACGTTTACACTTTCCCCATGGTCGGATTGGTCCCCCAATGTCCCATGGCACCGTCCGATGAAGCAGTCACCCCCTTGTATACAAGTTGTCCATGCCCATGCGAATGCGTGTCCGACTCGATCGTGAACGTAAATGCATGGAAAAATATTAAAAGTGAATAAGGTAAACAGTGCATCATTTCATCTCATTTTATCCATGTCGTCTTCAACGACTTATAATTTCCATCATTACCAACATTTCCACTTGGTGATCTCGACGATCCCAAGCTCCATCATTTCTCATTCATTGATTCATTGCAACATTTCTCATAGCATTCCTTTCAACGAGAAACAAACCACATTTATTCATTTCATAGGGACATTTATTCATTCTTTCATTGCTTATAGAAAACATGTAATATTTTATATCTTTGCAACAGTTATACAAAGCGTACATGATTTTAGCATTTCATTCAGTTCATTGAGTCAATAGCATAGCCAGTTCATTTCTCATGTGACATTCACAAAGCATCTCATTAAGTATTCTACTTATTCCGACAACATTAAGCGTAAGGGAGATTATCGATTCATTTCATGGCATCAATTCACATTAGCAGTTCAAGTGTGATTCATTCAGCAGCTAAATGTTCATGTGTTGTTCATTTCAATATTAGGCAACATAAGCATCTCTATTATCCAACAACTAAAACATGGAACATTTAGGGACAATTCATAGCATCACATTACTCTATTTTATTAGGCATGAAGGAGTAAGGAAGAGCAATGACAGTTTCACTCACCTGCAAAAAAGGGTCTTCCTATTTCGATTGTACATATTCCTACTAAGCGTAGCTCTACCAGCGAGCTACGTTCCAACACTCATTCCGTCTATCCAGCTAAGAGAGACTACATCAGTCTTAATTCTCCTAATTTCCAACCAAGGTCACGGTCCAATATTCTGATCGCATCCAACCAGCCAACCAAATGCCTCGTGCGGAACGGGACATTACAGGAACTGCTGAGGGAATGGTGGTGGTGGTAGTAGTGATACATTCTCTTCTGGTGGCACTGTAGTGGTCTATCCAGCCTAGCTGACTGGTGGTGCTTGGGTCTTCTGGTGTACCGTCGATGGGATCGTAGTAGGCTGCTGCAGTTCTATCTTGTACGGGGTCACCAGGGTCATCAGAGGAACCTGCTCTTCCTGAGTAGCTGCTTCACCAGATGTGAGGGCCAAGGTAAAGGTGTGTCCGCTTCGTAGATTCATATTGCTGACACGAAAATAGCATTACGTTAGGAAAGATTCAAGCATGAGGCAATTCAAGCAATTAAGGAAAGTTTAAAAATCTTAAAGTCAAAGGCGTAGTAAGTCGAGGAAGAGATACTATTCCTATTCCTAGATGCAGGCTTGTTGGGCACAGTCATGTAATCCAACAATATTTTCTGACCTGCATGGGCCACCACAAAAATATGTAACACCCCAGTCCCATAATATGTATGACCTAGTACGTAGACATGCCAGCTGCATACATACGAAGAATACTCCAATATATGGAATCCTCGTACATATACATATGTTGTAAGAATATATAATCACATGCCAGAACAAGATATAACTACATCTCATCCACAGCACAACACAAAAGATCTCAAAAGTTCAGAAAGAATCAAATAAACGAGTCCAAAGATATAGCCGGGTGGAAACATATCTACTACCAAACAGCTATGAAAATAGCCTCAAATAAACTAGAGTCCGACATCCTCATAATAGAAAGAATGGAAATAATAAAGATGTCCACTACATAGTCTCAACTAGATAATGAACTAGATATCAGAAGGTGATGCCTCATCGCCAGCGAAGGATGGATCCAATGTCGAGCCATATTCCTGGGGGGAAACTGTCTAAGCCTGGAGAATTTACCAGGTCCTCAGCGGGACGTAAAAAGATACAAGAAAAAAACACGCCATATAAACTGTGATATATAAAAATTAGAATATGCATGTAATTGGGTGCCTAATTGTTCTATAGTGATTATGCAATTAAGAACAACCTCCACATATAGGCACTCTGGCTATATAGCATTGGCATCGTCCTTTTTCTTCGGGAACCAGGTGCTTACATCCATAACGCTCTATGAACGTCAGAGAGAATCAGTAATAGAATACGTTCGTAACGTTCCATGAATGTTAGAGGGAATCAGTAATAGTAGGGTGAACCTGTCTCTAGTGGAGCTTCAGGTACAATGGTAAGTGCATATGTGGCCCATACATCGAGGAACTGTTTTTTCCCACCCAATGCCTATCTATGTCATTGGCATGAATCATATGAACCTCTAGTAGCTGCCAAGTCTACCAAACATGTAAATCTATTGGCAGTTACTCCTAACCGTCGTACGTCTCATACGTATCCGTGGCCAGTCGACTACGCGAGTCCGTGTCCTACATGAGACTCGTAACTCGTGCTAAACCATGTGTCAAGGCCATATGAGATATACCAATACCCCATCTTCAGTGGGTAGTCACTAGAGCTAAGCCAATACAAAAATAAAAATAAAACAATAAAATGAAAAATGCAGTCGCTTGCACCCAAGTGTGACTCAACGCACAGTATAATAGAAAAATAGAGCAAATAATTGTAGAAGCATAAACATTTCAGCAATGAAGCCTTATACGTCGAAGCCAATGAGAACATATGCGCCCAGAAGAATTTATATGTGCCCAAGCCACCCTGTGAAGCCCTATGCGCCCAAGCCACCCTGTGAAGCTCTATGCGACCAAGTGAAGCTCCCCTAGAAGGAGAACGCATAGCGTGAAACAAGGCTATGCACCCAAGCCAAAGCATCCCTTAACTCGATCAAAGCCATGATCAAAACGTGCACCGAAGCGTACGACCATGTCAGTCTCCACGAGCATCGTGCACCAAAGCATGCGGCCACGTCAGCACCACGATCAACCCACAACAACGCAGCTTGCATGCGCCTACATCCTATGCACCCAAATCAAGACCATGTGCCCACATAAAAACTAGTGTATTTTCTCATGTGGGCGCATAACATCGTTCCATCTCAGAAACTACTATAAAAAGGGGTCTCATCCCTCTTCAAAATATAAAACAAAGAGCATTTTCAAGAGCCAAATTGCTGCACTTCTTGCCAGTGAGCCGAGAGTTAGCAATTTTCTTAGGTTTTCTTCCACTTTTGTAATCGGAGTGTCAACGGAGTAAAGGAGCAACTGCCACTCGATCTCTATCATCCCATTCCCCAAATTTCTTTTTTCTACTCGGGGATCCTCAGCGCAGGATCTCTCAGGCATACTCAATTTTGTGGTGTCTTGTGCCAATAAAGAAAAGATAGCATTTCTTCTTTTTGGGTGTGTCCATAAAAATGGCGACTCTGCTGGGGACTAAATTTTTCTCTGACGAGAAGGTGGTGACAATCCGATACCGACAAAGTAGGGAGCACTCAAAAGATGCTGATCGCAAAGTTCGATTAGCAAGCGTTCGAAGAGATGCTCTCGAGGGACAGCTCTACTCCCTCAAAATCAGCGAAGCCAAACAAGTCTCGCAAGACTTGGCTTCCGAAGGCTCGTTGTGCATATCCTGCTAATATCATAGCAGATATGCAACTGGAGGACTCTGTCACATGGGCGCATGACTCTGCCACAGAAGCTCCCCAAAGAAAGAAGGCTCACACCGTTCCGGGCTCTACTAGCCTAACGACTTCTCTCCTGTGCGACCAACAGCAGAGTGTTCGACGCTCGAGACTTAGCAAAAAAAATACTACGATGCCAAGAATCGGGGTGTGCGATACTCTGGACAAACCCAGCGAGGCTCACAAAAGAAGGAGGCGAAGCTGGAAGAAAATAGCGCTGCTCCACCGAGCATGCGCCCAAGGGGTGTTTGGGCGCATAATACCAAGCAGGAGGCTTCTGTCTTCGACAGATTGCGCATCCAGGGTCATGCGCACAAGGCTATGCACCCAGGCTCACTTGATCCATACTATGCACCCTCATCAAGGAGGGTCAGACATGCTGCCAAGAAGCATGCGCCCATGGCTAGTCTCCAAGGCCTATGCGCCCACAACAAAAAGACAGGCCCCAACGCGTATAACACAGGGCTGTCTTCAAGGATGTCACAGAACTTAGGTGTGGGGTTTGCCCCTGCACGTGAACTAAGTCTGGATGCACCCATTCTCCTTACGAACCCGCATACAAAGCTCTGCGATGTATGCAACATGGGTTATAAGGCAAAACTCCCTTCCGTTGACTTGTACGACATGACAAATCATAAGCGTAAAGCAAGGAAGGACATAACAATTCATAGTACATATCCGTGCACCAGTATTGTCATCAACTGTTGATGCTCCAAAGCAACGAAAGTGCCTCAAAGACAGTCCGTGTTCCGACGGCTGCATTTCTCTGACGATGAAAAGCCGTTGTGTGTCTCATCCAACATGGCTTCATGGGGTCCCCCTTATGAAAGCCCCAATCAAAGACGGTGGACCACAAACCCAACTTTCTCTCTCAGTTCTGCGAGAAGAAGGAGAAGAAGTCTACCAGCAGATGGCCAGCAGGCTGCCACATCTGAAGGAGTCTGTATGGGTACTCGGTAAAAAGCAAGATTTCGTATAGATGACGAAGACTCCCAAGCTGAGGGTAGTATTCCTTCAGAATCTGAAGCAGATAACCTTCACACTGGGGGTAGCCTTCCATAGGACAATGATTTCTCCAAGTCTGATGGCGGCTATCTACCTCCTCTACCTGAAGATGAAGGACTTGTCAACTCCGAGACAGACAGTATCAGCACCAGTTATAATGTTTCCTCTGTTCATCCTCGCATGTTATCTACATATATGGCAGATGGAGAAATACCTGAAAAATCCAGTGATCAGACCAGCAAACGGCTAGAGGGTCTTGAAATAGCATTTACCAAGATCTTTGATATGCTTAACAGTATCATGGCGATCCAACCTGTTGCGGCTGTTCTTCCATCTCAATAAAACGTCTCGGCTCACACTAGTCCAGCTTATAGCAACAACCCTCCTTCATTACAAAAGGAGTATCATTCCGCTGTGCCTCCTCCAAATCTTATAAATACTCGGGGTGGACCTTTACCAACGACGCCTGACAATCGATCAGCAGCCGTCTTCTAACACCTGCTTAATCAACAGGATGCAATTGATTTCCTGGTCGCTCGTCTCGACACCATCTCACACAAAGACGAGCTTCATAAGATGGGAATATCTCAACCTTATCCTTCTGAATGGGAGAATGCTACTTGCCCTCCTAACTACAAGCCGCTGACGCTAAATTCATTTGACGGGTTGACTTCTCCTCGTCAACACATGACATACTTCAACATGCAGACTCTACACTTACCCAGGGATGATCCGTTCTTGTCAAAGCTGTTTATTAGCACCTTGCAGGGGGTAGCTTTCGAATGGTTCTGAAGTCTGTCTAACAGTTGTATCAATTCATTTAAAGACTTGGAGAGGTTGTTCCTCAATATATTTTATGAGAGTGGCATGCATATTAGTATGTCCACCCTCATCGAGACCAAGCAAAGGAGGACTGAGTCTGTCATCTCTTTCATCGAACGCTTTAGGCGGCTAGCACTGAAGATGCCCTTCGGCATACCAGACTCAGAACTTATGGATACTTGTCGACAAAACTTTCTTCCTACGGTGAAGTTCTGTCTGGGTATAGATAAGTATGATACCTGGCCCATTTTTATTGGGGCCACTGATGCTGCTGAAAATGACGTTCCTAATCTGGAACTACTGGGGTTTAAAACACCCAAATCTGAAGACAAGGGCAAGCATCCTCAACTATCCCTGTCCGTGGGGGTAAAGGGAAAGAAGTCCTGAAGGTCGACACCTCCAAGGGAGCTTCCAATTCTCAGGGTGCCTCCGACAAGCCTAAGGAGACCATATTCTTTGTCGAAGACGATGTCATTACCATTTTTCACACATTGACGAAGGGTAATAAGCTGACAATGCCTCCACCATGACGTCCTACAGAGGCAAACCAACTCATAAACCCAAGTACTGTCTCTATCATCAGTACATGTATCACTCCACCAAGGACTTTATCATCCTAAAGAAGAAGATACAACAGCTTATCGACAGCCAAGTGATCAACCTCGAAGCTGAAGACAAGGTCGTATCTTTTAACATTATCTCTCTTCAGTTTGGTGACTTTCCTCCTACAGAAGTCCCAGACGGCGTGATCCCGATCCCGATCCCCAAGTCAATAATGGAGGTCGTCAACCTACCGCCAGCTCGTAACTCAACCTTGGTGCCACTCACGACTGAACGTGGTGAGATCATGTGGGTCCATCCGGACCTGGTGCAAGAAATGACACAGGGGGTGGTATCTTCCAAAGCAACAAAAGGGCAAGAAATACAAGTCATGCCATGTGGTGTCTTCTTCCATCTATGAGGTTCTATCTGGTGAGACACAATCGGGGAAGGCTTATTTTTGGACATACGATCCCGCACAAGAAGAAGCAGTACCTTCACAAGCTCCTGCTGCCTCCACAAGCTTAGAAGCCGGCCCGTCTAAGCCTTCAACTACCGACAAAGCCAGGCAGAAGAAGACGAGGTTAGATAAGTCTCTGAAGGCGCCAGCTTCCGAAGGCATGAACCGGCCCTACAACTTTGACATACTGGCACAGCTGGCCAATACACCTGCCAGGTTATCTCTATTCGATCTATTGCGACTCTCCAAAGAAACGCGAAAGGCCTTAAGTGAGGCATTACAACATGCCGAATCTTATCTCGCTGAAGTCAAAGCCCCCGCTGAAGACCCTGTCTCCTGTCCCCACAGCCACAGTACTATGGAAGTGGTGCTCAACATCACCTTTTTCACAGGAGGACATTCTACTCAAAAATAATCATTATGCTAGACCCCGGTAGTTTACAGGTATATCGAGGCGATCAAGGTGGACCGCATGCACATCGATCTAGGATCCTCCTTCAGTATTATTCCTAGAAGTCTGCTTTAAATCCTAGAAATCCCTCTGCACAAGCTATCTGTAACCAATACAACTAACATGGCTTTCAATGCTGGTCGAAGCCACCCGCTGGGCAAGATCCGTCTCAAGTGCCAAATTGGTGATCTCCAAACGGAGGTTTCCTGCTATGTAATCGATGACAACGTATCCTACAACATTTTGTTAGGACATCCATGGATACACGAGAAAATGATAGTTCCTTCCACACTTCACCAGTGCTTCAAGTACGTCAACAGCGACGGTGTCGTAAAGACGGAGTTTGTCGATGTCGATCCTTTTTAGGACATCGAAGCTTACTATGGAGATTCGATACTTTACCAATCTCAGCCCCCCAATGATGACAGAAACGAAGCTGACAATAAAGCTGAAGCAAGTTCATCCTCCAATGATGGTCCCCTGATTATCCGAGTCAAAGGACGTACTGCTCCAAAAAATACTCTGAAGCCACTCACAATCTGGGAGAAAAAGAACCCAGACAAGGTCAAACCATTGACCATCACTCTCCGTGAGACACCTCGGGAGGAACCTGCTGAAGCCCGTCCTCCCAGTCCTGATGAATTACCCTACGTGTGAACTCGGCCAAGACTGTGGCTCCTCTTCCAGACGATGATCCTATCAATGAGTATATCAATACTCATAATAATGTACCTTCTGCGGATGATGTTATCCCTGAAGAAGAACTTGCGTATTTTCTTAGTAAAGGTTTATCTTTGAATTACTCCGATGTCTATCAATCTGTAAACCACTACATAGATACGATATACGCTCTAGAGCACGGCATAGGACCACACCTCTACATGTCGGTCACGACGCCTCACCTGCAGAAAAATGTTTACCCAGAAGATATCCAATATTTATTATTCCATCCAGAAAGAAGGATGAAGAACTAATCATCTTCGATCGTATAATTGGCAAGAGAAAGTTCGTTGCGGACTCTACTTCTTCAAGCACAACACGGAAGCTGACTATGACTCTGGAAAATGTAACTTTTCTGGTATAATTGGCAAACCAAGAATATTATCCAAAACTGGCATATGACATACAAAGCGACAAGGGGCTAAATTACGGCCGGGGACGACGGTTGCCAACACGACACTTTGCTCCTCCCGGTAAACCCGAGAACTACTATCAATAAAACGGTGTTGGTTTGGGTTATGTCACTCCTCCAACAACTCCCAAAAGATCAGATGATGAAGCTGATCATTGTTCTCTTTCTTCTGATTCCTGCCTCTGGGACTCAGACTCCAGTATTGGCGACATGTTCAAAGCAACTCTGTCCGTCAATATGGTTTTCGTTAACCAAATTGCGGATGATGTCCAATCAATCGAGCTTGAATAATGGGCTTAAAAGATGGATACTAGGTGGGAGCTGCATTTCGAACAACGTAAAACACCTACCGAGGACGAAGTCATCCAAGTCAATTTAGGAGATGAATCATCTTTCAAACCAATCTTCATCAGCAAAAGTCATATAGCGATGAACGCCAATCTCTTATATAGATTATAAGAGAATACATCAACGTCTTTGCATGGAGCTATGAAGATATGCCTGGCCTGGACCCTAAAGTCGTCATGCACCGCCTGAATATTTCGTCTAAAGCTAAGCTAGTGAAGCAGCAAAAACGATGATTCTGACCAGATGTTATTGAGGCCATCGAGAATGAAGTCAAAAGCTTATTGCCAGTAGATTCATTTACGAAGAACAACACCCTGACTGGGTTACCAACATTGTTTTAGTCATAAAAAAGTACGGTAAAGTTCGAGTCTGTATCAATTATTGCAATTTGAACTCTGCATACCCAAAAGATGAGTTCCCCCTACCGATCATCGACGTAATGATCGACAATACTTACGGCTTCGAGCAGATGTCCTTCATGGATGGGTTTTCAGGCTACAACCAGATCAAGATGTTCCCCGATGATAAGAAGCACATATCTTTTCGAACACCGTTGGGGGTATACTGTTATACGGTGATGCCCTTCGAATTAAAAATGTAGGGGCGACATACCAGCGAGCCATGAACATAATATTTTGTGACCACTTGTGCAAAATAGTAGAGTGCTACGTAGACGATATCACAGTTAAAAGTCGTCTCAAGGGCAACCACCTCCAAGACTTGAAACGGTGTTCGAACTAATACGTGCACACCAACTCAAGATGAATCCAACCAAGTCTTTTTGGGAGTCTCCAGCAGCAAGTTTCTTGGTTTCGTCATCACTTCAAAAGGTTACATCTTAACCCGGAGAAAGTGAAGGCTATCCTCGATATGCATCCTCCAAGAAACCTCAAAGAGCTATACGGACTACAAGGAAGGCTAGCCTACATCAGACGATTTATTTTGACCTTTCTGGAAGGTGTCAACCATTCACTCAGCTCATAAAGAAAGGCGTATCCTTCGTCTGGACTGAATAATGTCAACGCGCATTCGACGACATCAAGAAGTATCTCACAAGCCCTCCAGTTTTGGTAGCTCCAATAATGGGGAAGCCTTTCTTACTATTTGTTCGTGCTATGGACCATTCTCTTGGCACCCTATTAGCTAAGAAGAATGAAGGCAGCCATGAACAGTCAATCTACTACCTCTGTCGCACAATGGTGGGTGCCAAGCACAGATACACACCTGGGGAGAAGGATTGCCTTGTATTAGTATTTGCCATCCAGAAGACACGCCACTATGTGTCTGGGCAGACTATCCATATCATATCCAAAGTTAATCCTCTCAGAATACTCATGACTAAACAGGGTTCTCTTAATTCCCGTTCAGCTATATGGGTAATGCTTTTGACTCCATACTATATGCTCTTCGTCCCTCAGAAGGCAGTAAAAGGCCAAGCATTAGCTGATTTCCTAGCAGCTCATCCGGTGCCAGAATCTTCCAAACTCTACGACGAAATCCCCGATAAAGTAGTAGAGTCTAACATTGCAACCGAAGACATCCCCATTTGGTGAATGTTCTTTGACGGTACACAAGAACAGGACCTAAAGAAAATATTATGGCCAGAGTTGGCGTCGTGCTCGTATCACCTGATCATCTGTTATACATCATACATATTCTCTCGTAGAACTATGCGCCAAACGTGGCGAATATAATGTCCTATTAATCGGTCTACAACTGGCAAAACAACTGAAAGTTGACTATCTGGAAGCTTACGGTGATTCCAAGCTAATAGTTAGCCAGATCCGAGGGGATTATGAAGTTCATCGAAGATCTCATCCCTATCACAGAGCAACAATCGAGTTGGCGTTTACTTTTGCTGGATTCTTCATCGAGCATGCCTCGACTACAGAATATAGAAGCAGATGCTCTAGCCGGTCTTGCTACTTCCTTGACCGTCCCTACTAATACTCAGCAGTCGATCACAGTATCTGGTCGAGAACTATTCTGTGTAAAAAATGCTTTGCATCTTTATCACAGTTATACAACGGAAACAAATGTCGATGTTAAAGACTGGAGATTTCCTTTTATAGACTACGCCGTCTATGGAATCCTCTCCGAGGACACGAAGGAAGCAGTGTCTATCCAAAGGCGATCCCTCAGATTTTACTACGACACACTACCAAGATGATGTACCGACGCTTTTACGACGACTACTCTTACGATGTTTATCAGACATAGAAGCCAAACATGCACTACGGAAGGCTCACGATGGAGTTTATGGTGCACATCAACCAGGCCCCAAATTACAAGATTGCCTCAAACGAATGATTATTATTGGCCCACAATGATAGCAGATGTTGTTGAATATGCAAAAAAGAGTAAATTCAGTCAGTTCCATGCCGAATTCATTCATCAACCTTCAAGTTTCTACACCCGACGGCAGCATCTTAGCCTTTTGAAGCCTGGGGCATGGACGTCATATGACCAATCAGTCCGCCATCTTCCAGAGGACATCGGTTCATCCTAGCCATAACCGATGACTTCTCCAAATAGGTATAATCTATACCGCTTACCGAAGTGAAGGCGTCAAATGTGATCAGTTTTATCAAATATATGTTATCTACAGCTTCGGCCTACCTCGCAGCAGCATCCATGATAATGGTCCACAATTTGCAAACCATGCATTCTATCGGTTCTGCGATAGGAATTGAATCCAGAATATAGCCTCTACTGCCTACAATCTAGCGGCTAACGGGCTACCAGAAGCCTTCAATAAAACTATCATTAAACTTCTCAAGAAGTTCGTGTCTTCAAACAAGCACGATTGGAATGAGAAGCGACGAGTGTCTATGGGCCTATCGTACAATGGTCCAGACTCCAAAAGGCAGTATGCCATTCTCTCTGGTTTATGGGAGCGAAGCAGTTCTTCCCCTAGAAATCTCGATTTTTTCTCTTCGAGTAGCCTTAGCCAGCGAGTTGACTACCGAAGAAAGCTACCGTTTGCGTCTACAGGAGCTCGAAGCGCTAGACAAAAATGCTTGTTAGCTCAGCAGCACATTGAGCTATACAAGTGCGCCTTTCCAGAGCTTCAATAAAAAGGTAAAGGAAAGATTCTTCCAAGTCGGTGATCTAGTCTTAGCAGTGAGAAGACCAATGGCTATGACACACGAAATAAAAAGAAAATTTCAGCCTAAATGGGAAGGTCCTTTCATCATAGAATAAGTATTCTAACAGTACGTACCGACTAACCAAGCCTGATGGTGACTTGCTCATGATGCCTATCAACGGTAAGTTTCTGAAGAAATACTATGTGTAACTTTTTATATAAAGTTCACATATGTTCAGTCATGTAAATGTACAATGTGATATTTATGTGATTCAAAAAATTATCTAACTATTATCCGTATTTCAAGAGTCTTGAATACGCCTTGGATAATAGGTCCTCTAAAATATTTCTCCAGTGGAATCATTCCCGTTTTTACTGTCCAAACTCGGTTTGACGAAAACAAGTCACGTCCCTATTACCTGAATTATTTTCCGATAATTATTTTCCCAGTGGAATGATTAAGAAATGTTTTGCCATGCCCTTATAACCTCTGCAAAGCATTTATCAAGGATAATCACGTCCATATTACCTCTTAATTATCCACTCCCACCTAATGTTATATATCTTTTCATGTCCATTTTACCTCTGGCCAGATATAGAATCCTCTGCTATTACGTCCATATTACTTCTACTAGAGCTTCGTTCAACTTATTATCTATATTAAAAAAACTTGAATATAAAACGGATAATAGGACCACATCAAAATTTTCCAGTGGAATACCCACCAAAAATATCCTTGCTACGTCCATATTACCTCTAGTTCCGCTATTTCACAAAACCACATTCACTTTGAAAATATTCGTTATTCTTTACTTGAACGTCTATCAAGAGACAAAATAAAGGTACAAGAGCCGTGATGGCTGAAAAAAAGGGTTACAAACAAAGAATTTAATGGATACATAGGCAATTGATGTTTTCCTTAGAGCCGTGATTTCAGCTTCAGACTTCGCGGTAGCTCGACGGCGCACCTCTTCTTGGCGAGCAGCTTCATCCTCAAAAAGGATCAGAATCAGATGCTCTTCCTCCAACTTTGTCAGTTGTTCTTCTAAATGGACGAAAGTGGTGGCAGTCATGGCCTGAGCCAAGTAATCCTCCTGCTCAGACATCGCTGACCTCAAGTTGGCTTCAGTTGGGCGATTTTGCTCTTGATCCACACGATATGATTATACTTCTCGGTGATCTGCGCAGCCAGTTTGTTCTTCGAGGCAGCAAGTGCCTCACTTACGGCATTGAACTGACCATATTGGTCAGCCAATTCACCGATCTCTCGAACGAGGGCGTCCGTCCTTGCCTGGAAGCCTTCTCCTCCGTAAGAGCTGTGATCAAAGCCTCATCTTCTGTGCAAAACAGCGACGTCGGGCTCCGCTGTTTGGTATCCCAAAACCTGGCCACCAGACCCTATAAGTCATTCAGAACTTTCCTCAGAGTATTGGGCCGCTCTTCATGACCAGTAATGCTCTCGAGGGCCCCACTTGGCATTCGACAATAGCGTTCACAGGGCCAAAGGCAGCATTCCGCTTCAAGACTCTAGGAAGCTTTACTTTCAGCACAGAGTAGAAAGCTTTGACGACTTCCTGGGCTATCTGTCATCTTCAGTGGAGGTTATCGGGGAGAAGGCTTGGAGAGTTTTTTCCGCTCCAGGAAGGGATACCTGACAAGAAGCCGAACTTGACAAGAAAATAATATATACATCGGTAACCAAAAAAAGAGAGAGGAAATACAAAAGAGTTGTAATTTCGTACCTTCGGCTTGCTCGACTCCAGCCTGGGCTACACCATCATTCTTGGCTTCAAAAAACCAAGAGCAGGCCCAGACTGTTCAAGAAGAACAATATCAAGGCCCTGAGCGGCATCAGGCCTGATATCTTTCGTAATCTCAGTTGGACCAGGAGCAATTCAGCGACAGTCCTCTTAGCAGGCTATTCAACCTCTCCTTCTGTAGCCGATACCGGCTCACTATATCTCTCCTCTACCAGAAAATTGGAG
>JANAVB010017890.1:0-44289 GCA_029216955.1 Iris pallida
ACGGAAACAAAATATTGTGCATTTTAAGTATTTGTTAAGCAATTTGATTAACCTCCTATAATAAGTCTTGAGGGAAAAAACTAGTAGATACCTACAATATATTTGGACCAAGAAACTACCTAACAAGTTATAAACTTAAAAAATTGCTATACTTACAACTAATTTTGGTTGTACGTTTTACAATCGCTTACGTGACATCCAGGAAAGGAAAGATCGAGCGAAACTAGATAAGATCATGTTAGCAGAAGGTAGATATGAATTATAAAAAAGCTATAAATATTTGATAGTAAATTTAGCATTTTTCACCTTACATTGGTATAGAATGGAAACCCACTTCCCATCACACTTCCCAAGCCCCCACTTCAAGACACATTCATAGGAGTGAGTGAGACCTCTATATAGAAATATAGGAAGAGTTGGTGGCCCCCACCCCTGATAAGGACAGCAAGAGGAGAGAAGCTTCATCAAAGCATGTTTGCTTAAACCATTTGCTTTACTTGATTTTTTTGTCCCCCATCTTCAAAACTGAGAAAAATAAAATTCTCACCTTTTTTTTCCCTTCTTCTGCACTCTTTCTTCTCATTCTCCCTCTTTCTTCTCAAAGTTTGCGGATATTCAAAGGAATTATAATGGAGGTGTAGGTGGGAGATTCTCACAAGCGGGGAGGGAGTTCCTGGACCCCTGTTTGGAAAATCTAGAAGAAAATTTTATTTCTTTCATTTTTTCCTCGTCTAGATGGGAAAAAGTGATCTGGGCATCCTTTGATTCTTCCAAAGATCCCATCTTTCTTGGATTTTCGGTCCAATCTTGCGGAAAGATGATGTGGGCAGTGCTTTGATTATGTGGTTTCGGTTGGGGAAGGGGTTTGGATATATGAAGTTTGGGTTTTTGGTGGTAGAGTGGCAAAAGGTGGTGGCTTTCTTCTAGTCTAGCTTTGTTATCATTTGATTCAATTGGTAAAGATCACAACTTTTGTGCGCTTTCAAAGCTGGAGCTTTGGGGTGGTGGCAATGGTGGGCATTGGAAGTTTTGAGCCTTTGGGTATATGGAGGTATGTGACATCTTCAACTTCACATTGCGTTCACTCTTAATTGTCATTCTGGTGTTTGTTATATTGCTGCTTAATTTATTACAGGGAGATGAGTTTGCTTTAGAGAAGGTTGTCACAATTTTATGCTGATATACTTTACTCACTGATAAAAAATGTTGAAAATTATACTAGCAACATGCTTACTGGTTTGTACTACTATGGGGCTAAACATGGAAGGGCAGTACCTCTTGGAAGTGAAGAGCACACTAAGTGATGACTTTAATCACCTTGACAATTGGAACTCTAGTGACCAAACTCCTTGTCGATGGAAGGGTGTGAATTGCACATACGACTATAATCCGGTCGTCTTCTCCCTTGATCTCAATTCCATGAATTTGTCCGGCACCCTTTCTCCCAGCATTGGTAGTTTGGTCCACCTGTCTTACCTAGACCTCTCCAACAATGACATTTCGGGGAGTATTCCTGCCGATATCGGAAACTGTTCGGGCTAGAGACGCTTTACTGAACGACAATAACTTTGATGGAGAGATTCCACCTGAACTCGGCAACCTCACCTCCTTGAGAGACTGTAACCTTTGTAATAACAAGATCTCCGGTTCTGTGCCTGAGGAGATCGGGAACCTCGCTTCTCTTGTGCAGTTTGTCGCGTACACCAACAACATCACCGGGCCTTTGCCTCGTTCCATTGGCAAGCTCAAGAACTTGTCGACCTTTCGAGTCGGGCAGAACCTTTTATCGGGCAGTATTCCTGCCGAGATAGGTGAATCGGAACTTGCAATTTCTGGGTCTTGCTCAGAACAAACTGGGAGGTGAGATCCCTAGGGAGATAGGGAAGCTCAGCTACTTGAGGGAACTAATACTTTGGGACAACCAATTGTCTGGGAATATTCCCGGGGAGCTCGGAAACTGTATGAGCCTCAGTACTGTTGCTCTATACCAGAACAATCTAGTGGGGGGAGTACCTGCTGAGATTGGCAACCTGCAACATTTGGAGAAGCTGTATCTTTACCGCAATGCATTGAACGGGACAATTCCGAAGGAGATTGGAAATCTTACTCTCGCGGTGGAAATCGATTTCTCCGAGAATTTTCTGATCGGAGGAGTACCTGCAGAGTTTGGTAACATAAAGGGCCTCCTCCTGCTTTACCTCTTTCAGAATCAGCTTAATGGTTCCATCCCCATCGAGCTGTGCAGACTGAAGAACTTGACTAAGCTTGATCTTTCAATCAACTCACTCACGGGTTCTATCCCTGTTGGATTGCAGTACCTGCCCGAGCTACTCCAGCTGCAGCTGTTCAACAACAAGCTGTCCGGTGTCATTCCTTGGAGGCTTGGTGTTTATAGCCCACTTTGGGTGGTGGATTTATCCGACAACAACCTCACTGGTCAAATACCGCCCCATCTCTGCCGACATTCTAATCTTATTTTGCTGAACCTATGGTCGAACAAGCTGACAGGAAATATCCCGAGTAGGGTCATGAATTGCAAGTCCTTGGTACAGCTTCGTCTTGGTCGTAACAGCTTCACAGGTAGCTTCCCGGTTGATCTGTGCAAGCTAGGGAATTTAAGTGCCATTGAGATAGACCAGAACAGGTTCAGCGGCTCTATCCCTCCGGAGATCGGGAACTGCACGTCTTTGCAAAGACTTAATATGGCCAACAATTATTTCACGTCCGAGTTGCCTAGAGAGATTGGTAACCTATCACGGTTGGTTGTCTTCAACATATCAGCAAATAAACTTGAAGGACGATTCCACCGGAGATTGCTAGTTGCCGGATGCTTCAACGACTTGATCTCAGCCAGAATTGCTTCGTGGACGCTGTGCCTACTGAACTTGGCACACTACTACAGCTGGAACTGCTTATACTTTCTGATAACAGGCTCTCGGGATTAATTCCTTCCATTCTAGGAAAACTTTCACACTTAACAGAGTTGCAGATGGGTGGTAACCTGTTCTATGGAGAGATACCGAAGGAGCTGGGCGGGCTTTCTAGCTTACAGATAGCTATGAATCTCAGTTACAATCATCTTTCTGGGGAAATACCGTCCGAGCTTGGGAATCTAGCTATGTTGGAGTTCCTTTTGCTCAACAATAACAACCTAACAGGTGGAATCCCTTCAACTCTTGAAAATCTATCTAGTTTACTTGGTCTGAATGTTTCGTTCAATGATCTCGATGGCTCTCTCCCTCCTACCCCATTGTTCCAAAACATGCCTATAAGCATTTTTTCGGAAATAGAGGTCTTTGTGGTGGACCTCTTGGTGAGTGTGGTGGATCTCCATCAGTGGCTACTTCTCCATCTGCTAAAAGAGTAGGCAACTCGCTGGGAAAGATGATCGCGATAATTTCTGCAGCTATTGGAGGTATTTCACTCGTTCTTATTGGTGTCATAATATTTTTAATGCGGAAGCCAGTGGAGATTGTCGCTCCTCCGTTGCAAGACAAGCAACTTTCTTCTTCTTCGGCCTCTGGCATGTATATATCTCCGAAAGAAGGATTTACATTCCAGGACCTGGTTGTCGCTACAAAAAACTTTGACGAGGAGTTTGTAATAGGCAGGGGTGCTTGTGGAACGGTGTACAGAGCTGTCATGCAGTCGGGGCAGGTAATTGCTGTAAAGAAGCTAGCTTCAAACAGAGAGGGTGATAGTACAGACAACAGCTTTCACGCTGAAATTATGACGCTTGGGAAGATCCGGCATCGAAATATCGTCAAACTATATGGTTTCTGTTATCACCAGGGTTCCAACCTTCTTCTCTATGAGTATATGTCAAGAGGTAGTTTGGGCGAGTTGCTTCATGGTGAATCTCCCTGTCTCGATTGGAATACACGTTATATGGTTGCGCTTGGGGCTGCTGAGGGCCTTTCTTACCTGCACCATGATTGTAAGCCCCATATCATTCATCGAGATATCAAGTCCAACAATATCCTCCTTGATGATAAGTTTGAAGCGCATGTTGGGGATTTCGGATTGGCAAAAGTTATTGACATGCCTCAGTCAAAGACAATGTCTGCTGTTGCCGGATCC
Source organism: Iris pallida (assembly GCA_029216955.1). Classification (NCBI taxonomy): domain Eukaryota; kingdom Viridiplantae; phylum Streptophyta; class Magnoliopsida; order Asparagales; family Iridaceae; genus Iris; species Iris pallida. The sequence goes on from JANAVB010017890.1 coordinate 4,081, forward strand.
TATGGGTACATAGCTCCTGGTGAGTCCCTCTACCTAAAAGTTCTCATATTGATATTTTCTACTTCTACAGAGAGAACCGCTGCCTCAGCTCATTTGCTTCACTTTAGATCATAATTAACTCATGCTTGATATTCACACAAATACAAAAAATGTATGAATTACAGATCATATATGATGTCCAACTATTTTTTGTTTGTTTTATACTTGAATTGACTACTGTTTTTTCACTCGTCTAAGCAATAGACAAACTGGAACCTTACTGAGAACTGCATTAGTAACTCCAAGTTATGAAATATCGAAACAAGATGATCTACAAGCAAACCAATGCTAGAATTACTGTTTTATTTGATTGCTAATTCCTGGCACTTATTTCATTAGAAATACCATAATTACTTTTTACTTTTACATGCTTCATTTCATTATATATAAATATTTCTTTCAAGAATAACGGTTATAGCATTTTTTTATGTGTATGCTTTGTCTGGCTTTTGGTAGACAAACCCCTCTTTCTGTGCTTCTAATGAAAAATCTCACAAGTCATAACAGGTCTTTATATATCTAACCAGTAGTCAATATATTGCTTAACATTTGTTCTTTTTTCTTTTTCTTTTTTTGTCTTGCAGAATATGCTTACACCATGAAAGTTACAGAAAAGTGTGATATCTATAGTTACGGTGTCGTCCTATTGGAGCTGCTGACTGGAAGAACACCTGTACAGCCATTAGACCTAGGAGGTGACCTTGTTTCATGGGTAAGGAACTACATTAGGAACTATTCCTTGAGTTCTAGAATCCTTGATAATCATTTAAATCTAGAAAATAAGAATGTGGTCGATCATATGATCATCGTTTTGAAAATTGCTTTGTTATGTACAAGTATGTCACCTTATAATAGACCATCCATGCGGGAAGTTGTCTTGATGCTTATCGAGTCTAAAGAGAGACCTGGAAGCTTTGCATCCTCACCACTTTCTAATCTCTCTTCAAAAGATGATGACCCATATTGTACTTAATTATATATCAATTGGTGATAATTATTTGTTGCTTCTTTTTTTCTATTTAATATTTTATAGTTCTTTGGCGAAACCTTTAACAATTTTGCAGGATAAATCCACGTATTGATCTCTCTGACTATTAAAGTTTCATAGATTCAAAGTACACGTTCTTTGCTTAATTTGTGCCTTAAGAATATTTGATAAATGTGTTCACCTTTTTTGTGTTGCAGTGGCGATACTTAATTTTGTTTTATTCTGGATTCGATTTTCCATGATTTAGTTACGCGGAGATTTCAATCTTATGATATAATGGGATAACTTGAAATTCTATATCATGAGGTTAGTAACCTTCTAGTATTGTCATTTAGGTTAATACAGATACATCATGTAGGAAGGAATACTACATATTGTAGTATGTTCTAACCCTAAACCGTAAACCCTAACCCTAACCCTAAACCCTAACCCTAAACCTTTGGACATTGTGCATTTCTGTCATTTGATATGTTCATGTTGAACCAAAGATGTCATATTTTCAGAAGAAGACCCTCCTATTCTTTGTTTTCTAGACAAAAAGAGAGGGGGGCAACTTTGTTTTCAAGACAACGGAACCAACACAAACTGAGGCTTCTTGTCATGAGAAGTATGGACCTATGGTTGGTCATGTTGATAAAATTGAAGAGAGTAGTTAGGAGCGAGGAACAAGTTGGTGATGATGATAACAACAGAGTATGACGGCTTTATTATAGGAAGGATAGGTGGAAATGATACCTACGTCGTTGTCCAGTGTTTGTTATGTAGTAGATATGCTGCTGAAATAGTCTTGTGATTTCATAAGATGGATCAGCAGGTGATAAATACCGAGTCAACTCAGGTTTAGCTTATTTTGTTAGGTGTTTATTGTGTTTGCCGACCCCAAAAATATGGGATAAAGGTTTTGTTGTTGTCGTTGTAGGTTTTTATTGTGTTTTGGTAGCTGTCGCGGTCACAAAACCATAATCCTCTTCTTGTGAACCCCGCCCAGCCCTTAGAATTCTAAAACTCAATTGAATTCCTGTAGAACATGAATTATAGACGAATGGTAACTGCTGCTAAATATGAGAATTAGGTGTATATAGTTGATGACTATATTTCAAGAAATCCCCTGGTCTGGACCTAAACTTCAATCCTTAAATTATTTCCGGAATCTAATCTGGAGAACCTAAAATTTCTTTTCCTAGTCATGATTTGAATTAATAGTTCAAGAATGATCCAACTGGTACAAATGTTTAGCTGCTTGATATTGTTTGCACATATCAAGTGTTCTTTTAATCACAAATCTGTAAGAGAAGTCCCTAAATAGCACTTGCAAGCCTACTTTAAACTTGTTTACCTTCTTATTCTCTGTTGACATATTCCTGAGATCATTCTAAGTTTCTAAAAACAAAACTGACACTACTAGAGAACAACTAGTCCATAATTTTACTCGGTTCGATAAAGTGATAAAGTCTTTTTCTGTTACTGTACTAAAACTCTATATAACTCGTACTTTAGAGAAATATCAGAGAGTTGACGAATGAAGCAGTTTATTAACAATTTACAGATAATAAATGAAAAAAGAAAGAAAGCATTGACTTCCATATCTTGCATCTATAATATTTTTGCCCTGGTGGTCACAGATAATATATATATATATATATATATATATATATATATATATATATATATATATATATAATTTGTATTTTTTGAACTGTGGTGTAGCCTTGTAGCTATGTTTAACATTTGTAAAATTATATTTATTTGGCTTTATTATATTTGCATATTTAGTTAGTTTACCTACACTTTGATTGTCAATTTTGTTCTAAAATTTGACTATCAATTTTTGTTGTGAAAAAAATATTGTGAATTCTAGATCGGTCCATTATGCAAAGGATTAGTTAAAAACCTATCTAACTCCGGCCTAGTATGCAAAATTCGAATTAACCGAAAATTGAACCGTTTTGTTTAGATTCGGTTCGGTTTTACAAAATTGCAGTTCCATTCGGTTTTCAATATAAAACGGTTTGGTCGGAGTTTGATTTTCATAAATCAACCAAAAACGACCGAAAACTCGCCCCTACCTACACCCAACCAGGGAGTTTAACGACTCCCGCCACTGCCACTTGAGTTAAGGGGAATTGACATATGTATACACTAATTTACTTTCTCGCGTATATTAAAGAACTTAAAGTCTATTGGATATCCTTTTTGGATTTGTGCATAGAATAGAATATTTTGGATTTGTGCATAGGATATAATAGATTTAGTACAGCAATTACATTTTAGGGTGGTTGTCACCTTCACTCTTTAGCACTATGAATAATAACAAGGAAAAGCGACATTTGGGGGGGGGGGGGGGGGGGGGGGGGGGGGGGGGGGGGGGGTCGGGGTCCGACAAGACTTTGGGCTTGGGCAACCCCTTCTGTCCGGGGCAACCCTCCAGTCTTAGCATGACCCTACAAGAGGTTGGGGGTCGCGGGCAATACCATAGAACCGATCTATAATAAAGGTCAAATGGCAACCAAAATAACATCCAGATAGGACAACCCAACCCCCCGGACCGGTCCTGCATACATACACGAGCAACATTGAATAGAAAATTTTGCAAGTTTCACTTAATATAATAAAATTATTGGCAACTTGATATCATATTTATTACAAAGGTATGTGTGCCATTTTGCTATAAAATGGCACACATACCATTTATTACAAAGGTATGTGTGCCATTATTGGCAACTTGATATCATATTTATTACAAAGGTATGTGTGCCATTTAGTACAAGGAAAAGCGATATACATAAGGGGGGCCAGGGATAAGTCTGACAAGACTTTGGGCTTGGGCAACCCCCTCTGTCCGGACAACTCTCCAGTCTTAGCATGACCCTACAAGATGTTGGGGTCGCTGGTAATACCATAGAACCGGTCTATAATAAGGTCAAAGGACAACCAAAATTACATCCGATAGGACAATCCAACCCTCCGGACCGGTCCTGCATACATACACGAGCAACATGAATAGAAAATTTTGCAACTTGCACTTAATATAATAAAATTCTTGGCAACTTGATATCATATTTATTACAAGGGTATGTGTGCCATTTTGCTATAAAGAAACCATCCCGTTTCTCCCTTATCTCTTTCCCTTGCCTCTGCTTTCTGTATGTCATAAACGGGGTCGGCCCGGAGGGTTGGATTGTTTGAGTAGAGCTTATTTTGGTTGTCCTTTAACAGAGCGGTCCGGAGGTCGGAGGGTTGGATTGTCCTATCATGGAGTTAATTTTAGTTGTCCTTTGATCCTTATGTTAGCTGGTCTGGTGGTTATCCGTAATTATGGCCTTTGATAAGATCATGCTGAGCCTGCAGGGTTGTCCAAGCCCCAAGTTTGTCCGACTTGGCCGGCCCTGTCCTTTAATACTTGTTGTGGACTGGTCCTGGAAGGTCACATGTGATCCCAGCCTCTTGCAGGTCATGGGAGTTGGAGGGTTGTCCTAAGCATAAGCATAGAGGAGTTGTCCGAGTTTTGTTGGACTTATTCGTGGGCCGGCCGGCCATAAAAGAGAAGCATTGTTGGCAAAATTGAAGAGAGAGTAGGTTAAGAGTGAGCAATTAACAAGATGTGAGAATAACACACTGTTAAATATTTTGTAGGTTGATAGAATTTGAGGTGGCATCCGTCGTCTCCTTCCTTCAAAATGTGATTGGATCAAAAGTTCATAGTTTCTCGTTTTTTGTGTTTTTTTTTATTGAAACATGCAACTCGGTCGGCTTTTTATTTTTTTATTGGAATAATTCCAACCAAAAACCAGATTTCTATTCCGAGTGGCTCTTGTAAGTTAGCGGAGAGAGGTATAAAATCTGGGCTAGGTGACGGAAAATCAATGGATCGAGCCACGGAGACGTATTTTTTCTTTTATTTTCATTTATTTGATAGAAGTTAGGAACAGTGGATCCAAGTGTGCACAATGTTCCGAACGTATTGTTGGACATCTTAAAAAAAAAAAAAAAAAAAAAAAAAGTCTAAAAGTTTAGCTTAGTACACAAACAGTATGAAATTTCTTGATGGATTCACTAGCCAAGTTTGAAAGATTCCATGGTTCCAAAAAAAAAAAAAAAAAAAAAAAAAAAAAAAAAAAAAAAAAAAAAAAAAAGATTCCATGGTTCCTTGTAACCAAGCAAAGCGATGACTAGAAAGTGGTTACACTAATTTCAATTAAATATTTTCAACTATTAACTTTGGTACTTTAATATCTTAAATTATTTTATTCTCACTTTAAAATTATAATTTTTGGTACTTTAATATTATAAAGTATTTTTTTTATTGACACTTGAATGTTTATTTTTCTAAAAAAAATGTTTTTAGCAAGTTCAGTGTTCTGATAGTCAAACAAGCTGAAGAGATTGCACACTAATTCATACTATGGTCTAGCCTGTCTATCGGGTTTCTAGGATGACACATGATTCCTCAAGTAATGCCAGCCAATTCTAATCCATGTCTAACTAATAGTATTTGAATGTCTTGGTTTCTACCTGCTAGGCGGTCATGGGCGCCAATTTCAGTCGGAGTCGGATTGAGATTAAAAAATTGGAATTAGTCAGTTTGATTATATAAGACTTGCAAGTTATTTGGGATTACGGACAATGTTTAGCATAATTTTTTGGGGCCGGCTAGAATTAGGCGGAGGTAGGCGTCCATTGTCCATCCCACTACCGCCTAGCGAATTTTACAGCCTTGAGCAAAAGTTACCTCTTCATTAGTCGTATATATATGAGGAGGGATCCGCATCCCCTCATTTTTTGCATCCCCAAGCATCCTCATGTTAACAACTGTTGGATGTTGTTTAAGTCATCTAATCTTAACCATTGATTTGAACCATTCAAATCAACGATTAAAATTAGATGACTTAAAATAACATCCAACGGTGGATAGCATGGGGATGCAAAAAAAATGAGGAGATGCGGATCACCCTCTCTCTCTCTCTCTCTCTCTCTCCTCTCTCTCTCTCTATATATATATATTATATATTATATATATATATTTTTTTTCTCTCTCTCTCTCTTTCTATATATCTATAATATATAGATATATATATATATATATATATATAATAATATTTCTCTCTCTCTCTCTTTTATATATATATATATATATATATATATATATATATATATATATAGGCTTATATGTATAATACAAATGATTAAAGCAAAAAAAAAAATATTTAAATATTTTTTTCTAGATAAGTAATTTTTTTTGGTTATATATGAAAATATTCAAATCCAAATATCTTAAGATATATCTTTAATTTTCTCGCATCGAGGCCATGACTCAAATCAATGACCTTCCCAATAAATTCATGTCATGTCTTGGTCCGTCGTATGAGGACTCTATAACGTCATACATCGATCATGTACAAAGAGATAAGTGAAATTACTCTAACATGCAATGACGTCAGTCCTACTGCAAACAAATTCTAATATCTTAATCCGTCAAATATTAAGTAAAGAATGTACCATATATAAAAAGTAGTAAGGTATTTCAAACACTATATCGTATATGATCATTGAGCTAGATGATACATAATGTTGCACTAGTATAGTACAAATATATAAATGATCGTACAACTAGTCATGGTCTAGAATATACAACCACGTCCCACGTAAGCGGAGAGAATATGCTACAAAAATATAAGAGTTAACACATGTCATGGCTATATGCCACAAAATAAATATATGCATAGTAGATGAAGAAGAAATCCACTTGTGCCTCTGATGTCACATTCTGGTTCCGCAGAACCGTTCGTTCTTGCTAGGACGTGATGTCGTACGAGTCTAAGTTATGGTCCCACAAAGTGAATATCGAAACAGTCAATTGAGCAGCTAAGTCACGGAGTCGCACAAAAGTCTCAAACATAAAAGTTGAATCAAACACAAGAAAACTCACGAAACTTAACTTATTACATATGCAATTATTTAGTTTTCAAACTTTGAGTATCATTTGCATATTTAGCACTCACGATATTAAACCATGAAAACCTAGAAATTCAATTCCATTATTTGAAATAAACATCCATCACACCGAAACACAAGAACGAGAATACAATATAGCTTTAAATACAGAATAAACTACGCTTCACTGGAAAAGTATTTAATTCCCAAAATTGAGAAATACTAAATTCGAAAAAGGGGCCGAAGAATTCACACTAGCCTCAACCTCTGGATCAACCCCTAATGGTCTAAAATACTAGCATATATGCACGTGTTGCACGTATTTAAAAGACACTTGCAGTCAAAATTTGATTATTTTTTAATGATTATTTAAAAGACACTTGTAGTCAAATTTTGTTCATTTTTCATTGAATGAATGATGCTAAAAGTCCATTTTTCAATGCCTCATTTTTAGATACTTGATACATTTAATAGCTGTTGTAATTAGAAAAATCAAAGGACAACTCTTGTATTTACCTAGATATCCCCTATTAATTTTAATTAATACCCCCTATTAGTTTTAATTAATCTTCTAATTAGTAAATATAATAAATAATATTTTTTTGAAAGAAAATTTTTACGGTGAAGCCTACTTTTGACATTATATAGTAGAATAGATAATACATATATGGGACTTTTAGGCTATTATTATTTTTTAATATAAGAAACCTCACGTGAGTTAGTTGTTATTTATCTATTCTATTATATAATGCAAAAGTATGTTTCACCGTGGAAGTTTTCTTTCCAAAAATATTATTTATTATATTTATTAATTAAAATCAATATGGATATTTAAGGTAAATACAAGAGTTGTCATTTGTTATTCCTAATTACAACTCTTAAATGCATTGAGTATCTAAAAATGAGGCATTGAAAAATAGACTTTGTTTAGCATCATTTATTCATTGAAAAATGAACAAATTTTGACTACAAATGTCTTTTAATCTTTCTAATAATAAATACGTGCAACACATGTGCATAATATCTATTCTACTATATGATGCCAAAAGTAAGCTTCACCCTGAATTTTTTTTCCCCAAAAACACCCTTTATTATATCTATTCTACTATATAATGCCAAAAGTAAGCTTCACCGTAGAATTCTTCTTCCCAAAATACCATTTATTATATTTACTAATTAAAAAGATTAATTAAAATCAATATGGAATATCTAGGTAAATACAATGGTCGTCCTTTAATATTCCTACTACAACAACTCTTAAATGCATTGCATATATAAAAACATGCATTGAAATAGATTTTATTTATCATCATTAATTCATTGGAAAATGAATAATTTTTGACTATAAGTGTTATTTAATCTTTCTAATAACAAAAACGTGTAGCGCACGTGCATATATGCTAGTATAGTTAATTATGTAAGTCCAAATATATATGAAATACCTACCATATATTTTAAGATAACTATCATTAATTAAAAAATTGATGTGGTATAAATTTAGGTGAGGTACAATTAAGTATACTAGTAACGTGTATGTGCATTGCATTGCACGCACATAAAAAAATGTTGAATTTATATATATATATATATTAGAATTTGTTATAAATAATGTTGTCTCGTGAAACCGAATCCATCCAGCCAAAGAGAATGTTCCACCTTAACCGCATGAGTTAGAGGTGTTTGAATTAGATAATATAAGGTAGTTAAATAATTAGTTAATTTTTTTAATTTTAATTATATATGCGACTTAGATGACTAGTCATTTTCAAGCCTCCTTAAAAAAGAAAATATTGAATAATATTTAAGTAAAAAATAGAGTTAGTATCTAATGGTATTTAGGTGTCAATAAAAATATATTTAGCAAGTATTTAACTTAATATTAAACACATACTATAATTACATCTTGATAAAAAAGGGTTATTGTAAATTTTATTAACCATAGGGGTGGTTAGTGTTATTAGTTTCTATAGAAAATAGAAACTATAGGGTGTAATTAGCTTCAAAGTAGAAGTGGTCTGTCTAATAAGTGTAAAACGTAGGGATAGTTAATGCAATTAATCCGAAATAGTACTCTGAATATAAGGAAGTTGTTATCCTAGACTTCTAATGCGAAAAAGAGGGAGAGAAAAAGACTATCGCTAAAGCTACCACACAAATTGTCAGGGGTATCAAATTTTGAAAGTTAATTCATTGAAGGACTTCCCAAATTTTGGTAATCCTTACTATTCTTAGGACTACAAAATTTTTGACAGTCCTGAATATACAAAAGACTGTAAAAAAATTAACAGTGCCATTTTTAGGATTGTTAATGCTAAGTTTGAAAAAATTGTGATATTCATAAGGACGTGTTGTATCTTTAGCAATGGCAAAAAAAAAACTAAATATTTTATAGAAAGTATTGAACATAAGAGAAATTTGATTTCAAGCACACAGTTTGTTAGAATTATAATTGAGAACTACGTTTTCAAATGATCTACCATTGGACAAGATTGAGGGTGTAGATTATTCACTTGAGGTTGGAGGATTAAAGAATAAAAATGAGATCAACAAAAAAGTTATGTGGTTGGGCATTTTTTTAATAAAATATGTCTTACGTTTAGGCATTTCTTTGACGTTTTTAATTTTTTTGAAATTATCTAACAGTTGAATATCAACAATTATAAAATATTCTATCAAAAAAGTGCCCATATATATATATATATATATATATATATATATATATATATATATATATATATATATTTTGCTTGTAATATCAAAATATGTGGGACTTGTGGTCAAGCATAAGATTTAATTTTAATTATATATGCGGCTTAGATGCCTAGTCATTTTCAAGCCTCCTTAAAAAAAAAGATTATTGAATAATATTTAAGTAAAAATAGAGTTAATATCTAATGGTATTTAGGTGTCAATAAAAATATATTTAGTAAGTATTTAACTTAATATTAAACACATGCTATAATTACATCTTGATAAGAAAAATAGGGTTATTAGTAAATTTTATTAACCATAGGGGTGGTCAGCGTTATTAGTTTCTATAGAAAATAGAAACTATATGGGTGTCCGTGTAATTAGTTTTAAAGTAGGGGACGGTCCGTGTAATAAGTGTAAAACGTAGGGGTAGTTAATGCAATTAACCCTAAATAGTACTCTGAATATAAGGAAGTTGTTATCGTAGACTTCTAATGCGAAAAAGATGGAGAGAAAAAGGCCATCGCTAAAGGTACCACACAAATTGTCATGGGTATCAAATTTTGAAAGTTCTAATTCATTGAAGGACTTTCAAATTTTGGTAATTCTTACTATGCTTAGGACTACCAAAATTTTGACAGTCCTAGATATACACAAAAATGTCAAAAAAATTAACAGTGCCATTTTTAGGATTGTTAATTCTAAGTTTGAAAAAATTGTGATATTCATAACAACATGTGTTGTACCTCTACCAATGGCAAAAAAACTAAGTATTTTATAGAAGCATTGAACTTAAGAGAAATTTGATTTCAAGCACATAGTTTGTTAGAATTATAAATTGAGAACTACGTTTTCAAACGATCTACCATTGGACGAGATTGAGGGTGTAGATTATTCACTTGAGGTTGGAGGATTAACGAATAAAAATGAGATCAACAAAAACGTCTGTGGTTGGGCCTTTTTAAAAATAAAATATGTCCTATGTTTAGGCATTTCTTTGACATTTTTAATTTTTTTTGAAATTATCTAACAGTTGAATATCAACAATTATAAAATTTTCTATCAAAAAAATTCCCAACAAATGAACGTTTATGCAAAAAGAAGAAAAAAAATATGCGTAAAGAACACAATTTTTTTTTATATATATACTATATAAATTATATGTATATATACTTGTAATATCAAAATATGTGGGACTTGTGGTCAAGCATAAGATTTAGGAGGTTGATAGTTCAAATTATATTATACCTATTTTTTTTCTTGCACAAAAAATTTTCAATGGTTGAGCATTTTTTTAATGTTTTTTAATTATCAGATGGTTTATTTATAAGCTTGACGCTTAATGCCTAATAAATGCTCACTGGTGTCCCCAAAATGCCCAGTGGTGATAATGTTTTTTTTTTTAATTTTTTTTCTTTGAAAATTCAAGAAAAATGGCTTACGGTTACGGGCGATATATTAATTTTGTCTGCAAATTTCTAAATTTGTGCTTTCTGCACAATCTAGATAAAGTTAAGGGTCCGATATTGACACCCCACCCATTCTAGGACACCCCATTAAAAAAAAAAAAAAAAAAAAAAAAATTCCTTATTCCTATTCTACCCTCCCCTACTAAGCACACCCACCCCTCCCTCTTCTCTCCTCCTCCTCCTTCCCCCCTGGCTCCTCGACCCTCCCTCCTCCTCCTCCCTGACTCCTCCTCCGAACCCCCCCATCCTCCTCCTCTCCCGAACCCCCCTCCTCCTCCTCCTCCTCCCCGACTCCTCCTCCGAACCCCCCTCCTCCTCCTCCTCCTCCTCCTCCCCCGACTCCTCCGACCCCCCCCTCCCCCGGACCCACCTCCTCTCTCCGACCCCCTCATCCCGACCCGCCTCCTCCTCCTCCTCCCCTCTCCGATTCCCGACGACCGCGACCGAAACAAAAAAGTGAAAAAAAATTTGGGCGCAGTAGGTTCGACCTGTACTGGTCGAACGGACAAGGTCTGTCCGACCTGTATTGGTCGAACATGTCAAGACATGTTCGACCAATACTTGTCGAACAGACCTTGTCTGTTCGACCAGTATTTGTCGAGCGCATCGCGATTTTTTTTTGGGGTGTACTAAGAAAACGTTTGGGGGTATATTGGTCTTTTAACATGTTTTTTAATTTTTTTGGGGTGTCCTTAGAAATGGGTGGGGTGCCAATAGTCGGACCCAAAGTTTAATGCTACGAAAATTTCAGACGCAGGAACCCCACACGTGTGCCACCGTTCCCAAAATGCCCCTCCACCAAATTAAAACAACGGAGCAAAATTTCCGTTCCTTTCCCAAAATCTCCCATGTCTTCTCCTTCCTCTACCAACAACTGATGTTACTCTCTTCCCCAAAAGGACACAAACTTTTCTCTGGCCTCCTCTTTCCTCTTCCCGGAAAGGACACAAACTTCTCCCTCTCCTCCTTCTCCTCCCCTCGGCCGCCATGGCCGATCCTTCTCCTTCCTCCCCCGTCCTCGACCTAAACATCGTCCCCTACCAATTCCTCTCCCCCAAGCTCGAGCTGGAGCCCAAGCCGGAGCCCATCGAACTCCCAAACCCTAACCCTAACCCTAACCCTAACCACATCCCCGAAGTCCACACTCCTCTCCAGCAGCTCCCTCCTTCCGGCGGCGAAGACGACCTCTTCGCCGAGTACTTCCGCCTAGCCCAGCTCTTCCTTGCCAACTACCACTCCTCCTCTGCCGCCTCTGGAGGCGGCGGCGGAGGAGCTATAGTTCCAGACCTGGATCCCTCCTCCGCCGGCACCTCCAGCGCGGTCGTCGTCTCGAAGAGAGCCGCGGCCGCTCCGGCGAGATGGTCAGGGTCTCGAACCTCACCCCCCAGGACCAGTCCTACTTCCGCGATCTCGTCCGCCGCACCCGCATCACCTTTGAGTCCCTCCGCCTCGTCGTCCTCCGCGACGAGGACCGCTCCGGCGCTCTCGGCCTTCTGGCCAAGCGCGGCCGGCCCGACCTCAAGTCGGCCGCGCTGATGAAGAACCGCGACCTCTGGCTCAACCGCGACAAGCGCATCATCGGCTCCATCCCCGGGATCAACATCGGCGACGTGTACTTCTTCCGGATGGAGCTTTGCGTCATAGGGCTCCACGGCCAGGTCCAGGCCGGCATCGACTACGTCCCCGCCAGCCTCTCCTCCAGCGGCGAACCCGTCGCCACCAGCATTATCGTTTCCGGCGGGTACGAGGACGACGACGATAAAGGGTACGAGTTGATCTACACTGGCCAAGGCGGACAGGACCGAAATGTACATAAACATTTTGTCGACCAGAAGCTCCAGAGGGGGAATCTCGGCTTGGAGAGGAGCATGGCCTACGGGATCGAGATCCGTGTCATTCGCGGGATCAAGTGCGACAAGAGCCCCACCGGGAAGGTCTACGTCTACGACGGTCTTTATAAGATCGTTGACTGTTGGTTCGATGTCGGGAAGTCGGGGTTTAGCGTGTATAAGTATAAGTTGTTGAGGATCGAAGGGCAGGAGGAGATGGGTAGCTTGATGATGAAGCTCGCGGAGGAATTGAAGACGAATCCTTTGGGCGTGAGGCCGAAGGGGTACATTAGCTTGGATATGTCGATGGGGAAGGAGAACGTGGCAGTGTCGCTGTTTAATGATATTGACGACGATCATGACCCGTTGTTGTTCGAATACCTCGCTTGTCCAGCATACCCACCCGGATTCCAGGAGAAGATATTTGGGGATCGCGGAGGTGGGTGCCAGTGCGTGAGGAATTGTACGTTGGATTGCTCTTGCGCCAAGTTGAATGGTGGCGAGTTTGCTTATGATGGGAGTGGGATTTTTTTGAGAGGGAAGCCGGTGGTTTACGAATGTGGACCTTTCTGCCGCTGCCCGCCAAGCTGTCCGAACCGTGTGAGCCAGAAAGGGGTGAGGAACCGATTGGAGGTTTTTAGGTCGTTGGAGACGGGGTGGGGGGTTCGGTCCTTGGATTTGATTCGAGCTGGGGCTTTCATCTGTGAATTTAGTGGGGTTGTCCTTACAAAACAGCAGGCAGAAGCAATTTCCATGAATGGAGAAGGTTTTGTCTGTCCTAATAGGTTTCCTGGGAGGTGGGTGGAGTGGGGAGACATATCTGATGTCTTCCCGGACTATATGCCACCCGCACTCCCTTCTCTGCCTAGACTAGACTTTTCGATAGATGTGTCAAGAGCTCGGAACGTGGCGTGCTATATTAGCCACAGTTACAGCCCTAATGTTTTTGTGCAGTTTGTTCTTTATGATCATTATAATGTGGCATTTCCTCACCTTATGATCTTTGCGCTGGAGAATATCCCTCCTTTGAGGGAGTTGAGCATTGATTATGGGATGGCAGAAGAATCGGTTGGTAAATTGACCCTCTAGCTGCGGATCTCGTAGAAGCTGATGCATTTTAGAGGCAGCATAGTTCATTGTTATTTGGGTATGCAGCGTTGCAAACATGTTTTTGTGGGCCGAATGTTCTACCCTAGGTAATATTCTGAAACTTTTTCACTATGCAATAATACATTTTTTCTGATACAACATTAACAGATACTGTGGTTTTGTAAATTATGATGTATTATTTGTTGTTGCAAGATTTTGTTGTTAAAAAAAACCTTGGAAGTTGTTAATGGAACCCTGCATTCCTACAGCATGCACAACCATGTTGCAATTTTTTAGGTGTTAATGTTTTCATATTTATTTTAGTTTGCTCAAATTTACTTTCCCGGGGTTATCAGTTACAATTAACTTGTTTGACATGCTACCCTGTTAGCATCGACCCTGGGACTTCATTCATATCAAATGCTGTTCATAAGCATCAATTTTCTATTGAAGCTTACTTTTCCAAATATTCTTATATCAACATCTCATTATATCTGGTGATTTCTCTGTCTTTAATTATGTATGACCTTAAACAATACTGAGATTGATAGCTCCGACAAGCTCCATATCACTTTCACTAAATTACTTTCATAATACTCCTGTATTTTGTTTAGCATCTCCGATTGCAATCACAACTAACCATTTCCTTCCATTCTACTCATGTCATATCCCTCTGTTATCTGCCATGAACATTTCAGCATCCTGATAAGGGCCTCTGGCAAATTGATTTCTTCCGTTTTACATGATGTGGATTTGTAAATGGCGGTTGTTTGTTTCTTTGTACTATCAGCTTGACATCATTATAGACTACCATATCCCCTAATTCTTATCACTGAAAATATAGTAGTTGATCTTTGTGGCTTACCTTTGTTAACTTATTTCTAGTAAGGATGTTACTTTAACTGTTACTTGCAATTGTCTGGTACTTATTCCTGTATATAATAAAAAAATTCTCAAGTGAAATGTTTGTTCTTCTTACTTGGTTTCCCTTAACACCAACTGTTGTTTGGTGAACGTATTAACTTGGTGTATGGAAGGGCTCCACATAGTGGCATTGCTTTCAAGTTTCAAGTTAGGTATATCAAAATCACCGGTATGGTAACATTTCTATTTTTATAGCAGTTTCTACAAAATTATAACGACTGTGTATTGGTATCAGTTTCTGCGCGTGTGAGGGGTGTTGGGGGTGGGGGTGGGGGTGGAGATGTTGGATCCTCCAATATTGATCCAAAGAGTTAAAAATGTATCATTTTCTGTCGATACTTGGAACCTTGGTTATTATTCATTATGGTTGCCATTAGAAAGAGGTTGGGTAAGGAGCAGAATGGTTGGAAAAGAGATTGACAAAGTCTTTATGACTAGCACCTTTGTTGACCCTCTGGCGGTGCCAAATTGATACTCAGAATGGCGATGAGCAAGATAAGGCCTTGCTATAAAACCTCAATTCTAGAAAGCATGTAAATAGAGATATCTTACCTTTTTGGTCCTGAAACAAGGAGCATACTCCAAGTTCATTGAACTAAAAGGAGCCTAGAGACGGAGTAAGCTAATACAATTTTAGATATTTTCTTTGTAGTGAATTGCATTTCTATGACAAAAGCCAGAGAAAGAAAAAGGAAAAGGAACGATATTCCCACTTATTGATGTTCATTTTCTAGTCATAGTTTGCAGTATCGGTCGATATTGATCCGATACAGTCGATACTGATATGGTTTTGTATGTCCCGATCCGATACTGACCAATACCAACAATGGGAGTCCCTTTTCCAGTCAATTTGGCAAATAAAATTGAACGAAAAAGACCAATCAACATGATGTAAAAGTATACCAAGGTTGTAAATCATGTAAAACAGAGATCTCATATATCGCAGGTAAACCAATCGGCAAGAGTGACTACTATTTCATTCAATTTCAAAATTATTAAGAAACAACATGTGATATACTTAAAATTATGCCTAAATTTATAAAACATCTTTTTTTTCTAAAATTTTAATAATGTATTAAGAATTATTTGCTTTCGGATACCTAAAAAATCCGATACTCCGATCTGAAACAGCTGATGGTGCCGATACCGTCGATCGTGATACTCATAGGAAGGGTCCAATACCGACTCGGATACCGATTAGTGCTAACCTTGAATTTTACGTACAAGAAATGCATACCACATGCAAACTGGAGGAAATCTTTTGATATTATATTTATTTCCTTCCATGTAGGATATCAGAACACTACTTTACTTTGTTAGTTGTTCTTCTCCTTGACTTATGGTAGCAAAGTTGAACCCCTCTTGTTACGGCAGGCCAATTGCGAGCACCAGTTAATGTTCGATCAACTGCAATAGGAAGTCAAAATGGTGGATCATGAATGAGTGCAACTGCCATTTACTATTGTGGCACTGCAAGTGATGGGATCTGAAGGTGTAGTCATTTGCTAAGTTGGGTAGTGGTAAAGGGAAGGAAAGAGCTGAACAGATGGCTGTTGTTGGCTGTGGTTCTTGTATGGGAATTGTGAGCAAAGCTCACAAACGACCAGATAAGTAGCCATCCAAGGCCACCTTCCTTATTTAGAATGAAGGGAAAAGTTCTTTCTAAATCCTATTATATGTTGGAGGCGGTGATTCAGAGAGATTTATGCATTGCCCCCAACATTGACCCTGAATTGAATGCTGGGTTGCTTTCTAGTTTCTTCACGTGTAATGGTTAGCTGAAAACTTTAAAATATTACACATGAGTGCATTTTGTGAGCCTAGTAGTGATTAATTCTTGTCTTTAGATATAGAACATGCTTCTGTACATCATGATATGTGTGGAAATATGAGTGCCAAATTACATAATTTACTATTCCTATAATCGGATGGAGTATGTTTTGATGTAGTTAAAGTTTAAATTGATAACAAACTGAAGTAATTAATGGCAGGCCATCCAAGTCTGGTAAAAGTAATTTATGGGCAACTTTTGGGACGGTGCATCTTACTCGCATTTGAGGGATGTAAAGGTAATAATAGATTTTTCATTTATGCCTTGGTTGAACATACATCAGACTGACAAAAGATTCTTCCCTAGTAGGAATTATGAATATACCTAATGTTTTTATGGAGAGAAGTTCTCAGCCATTCTATCTACCTTACCTTAGAGATTTCATAAGTTTTAGGTGCTGTATTGCCTCCCATTACTAAAGGAAGTCTTCAAACATTTTGTCTCATCACCTTTAGGTTTTGTAAGATTTATCATGTATTAAGTTTGGTACAAGCTACCTTTAAAACGTCCTGAGTGATAATCTTATTTTCCGGTTCATTTCTTCCAGAGTTATATGGACAATAATATATTAACTGAACCACTTATTTACAGTTACATAATTATTTTTCTTCAGAAAATTTTCTACAGAGTAACAAAATTAGGTGAAATTTGGTGGAGGATGCCAAGTTTTTTTAAAAAGTAGATGGAGAGGTTCAAATCGTCAGACTGTTTGACGTTTCCACTGATTGTTTTTTAAATCAATGGAAATGCCAGACCTTGTGGCGTTTTCGTAGTGCGTTTTTTGCAATTTAACCTATGACAAATTAGTTTTTGCACATCCATTTTTTATTTACTTCTTATTTATTTTATTTTTTTATTGAAAAAAATAATATATTTTCAGGAATAATGTTAGATATCTCTTAAATCCTAATCCATCTGTATGTCTCTAGTCAGTGATTCAATTAGCCAGCAACTTGGGAGCGTTGGCACCATCGACCCCAACGATATCCCCGGGTCCCTTAACATGGGTAAAAGGGGAAAACAGCAAAAATGCCATAATGTCTAGCGGGTTGGACCTCTTCACATAATTTCCGAGAAGTTGGCATCCTCCACCGAATTTCACCCTAACTTTGTTGCTCTATAGAAATTTTTTCTGTTTTTCTTTTACAAAGACTGCGACCTCCTGTCTAGCCTAGCTATCTGACTTTATTCTGCTATATTGGCATGATATTCTTTACATTGTACAGATATGAGACCATCAAAATGTTGTATCGATGTCGATGTTGATTCTGGTTCATCTGCTATTGAATTATAACCGTCTCGTATGTCATGATCACCATACCAAGTTTAGTTGGCAGTCCTGTAATCATTACATTCATGAAAGTGTTCTGTGGTTGCACCTCGCCCATTTGATTCCAGTGTTTCATGTGAAGGTTTCACTTCGTGATACTGCTACTCTGCAGGTACTTTCATGATCATTGCCCTCTTGTTTCTTTCAGGTACTAGCAAGTGCATTTTTCATGCTACACTGGCCTCTATCGTCATGCCTGATGGTCGGTTGGTGCAGCATGTAACTGTCAGATGGTTCTGGAAGTCACTTGGTATGAAAGGAGGGCTCGTTATATAACGGCTAACTACGTTAGCAACCTTCTTTGGGGGGGATTAATAGACTCTCATTTCATGGGTGTGTACTGTAAGAATCTAAACTTCATGTGCAATGTCACTTATTCATCGAGTCATTATGTATAATATCTGTAAATTTTCTATGAGTGGCTAGTCTTGTGAAGTAGTCTAGCTCATTAGGAGAAACTACTCACTTTTCAATTTTGAAGCTGTTGTACCTTGAGAGTGCAGGGATCTGCATGCAAATTGGTCAATCGATCTCCATGATCACCTCCAGCGACGCCTGAGCCTCAATGAAGTTCCTCCCGTGCTGTACGCTGCTTCTCAGCTTTATACAGCTCGTGTCAATGTTTCTAGAGTAGTATTTTTTTGTTTTTTGTTTCTTTTCTCATATGGGATGTATGTGACCACATATATTTATTTTCTGAAGGCTTTGTATAGTGTAAATGGATAATTATATCAACTTATTGTCGAACCTTTTGCGATACTATCAAGCATGTAATTGTGATAAACTAATGTAATTAGAAAAGTATCTACTTCAATTTTTGAAATAAATACATAAACCCTCCCTATGTTTCTATGTTTCATAGGTATTATCAGGACCATCCCTATTTTAAAAATAATTACATGGACCATCCATCTGTTTTATGTTTTATTTTTACAATAAAGATAGTTAGTATTATAATTTTCTATATAAAATATAGGGTGGTCCGTATATTAGTTTCAAAATAAGGATATAAGGTGGTCACTGTAATAAGAATGAAACATATGAATAGTTAACCTAAATTACCTCTAATTTTTTACGATAATATGTACTAAATCAAAATATTATTCTTAGTAAAACTATACAAGAGTAACTGTACATGCTATATATAGCTTAGATACTAGTTACAAGATTTAATTTGATTAGTATCAGAACGTCAATAATCGAGCTAAGCATCAAAGAAAAATGCGTCTCATCGTACATTTGGTTGCACTCTTTCATGTTGCTACCCTTCTAGAAGTCAGATATGGAGATATAGCGAAGGATATCTTAGGGTGTGTTTGAAAGCAAGGTGAAAAATATGTGAAAAAGAAATTAATTCCATGGAATTATTTTCCTAGGAAAAAAATTACATAGAATTTTAAAAAATTTCCATGAAAAACTTAATTTGGATGTTTAATTGTCATTATTTTCCAGGAAAAATAGTTATTTTTCATGGAAAATGATATTTTCCTATGAGTTGGATAAGTTTCATTTTCCACCATTTTAGAAGAAATATGAAAAATGATAGCTTTTAGAAAATAATTCCATGGAAAATATAAGCTATGGTGGAAAATTTGTGATGGAAATATTTTCCATAGAAAAAAAAGCCCAATCTTAATTCCAAAAAACTACATGATTTATCAACTACCTATATTTATAAGGGCTAATTAGCATTTAGATCATGTATAAAATAATAGCTTGTAGTTCAAGTCCTAATATGTTCAGTTAAAGATTTGGACCCTGAATTTTTTGTATTTGTATTTTTTATTTTTATTGCACCCTAAACATGAGTACAAGGACAACAACTAATAAAAGCTTAGAAAGAGCGTGGTAATAGGGAAAAAAAAATAAGTTCACAATTTTTAGTTGGACATATCATGACTTAAACTTTAAATTGATATAAAATTTAGGATCTAAACGCTAATTAGCACTATTCATAACACAAGACTTATAAACCAAAGTAATTAGTGTGACTTAATTTCTGACTAAACCTGATTTTGTCTTAAATTCACTAATTAAACTAATCACCGACCATGATTATTAGCTCATCACTCAACGGAGTCCATCACACAACGTGCTGGTATACTTCCAGAAGCAATTACGTGTCACTCGTCTGCGTCACACACACACACACACACACTCTCTCCGTGTGCTGACATGTGGGCCACTATATGTCCTAATTTGTGGGTGCATGAAACCATCACGTTGGCTTTTACTGCTTTGTTCCCGCATTTCCGGCCGTTGAGGTGGGAAAAATGGCAGTCTTACGTTAAATTTGGCCGGGGGGTGACCGGCGTCACCATCGCGTCCGACGTGGCATGAAGTCACCGGCTACCGACGGCCGAAGTTCCGACGATCTCAGGTGATTTTTTGATCGTAGAGGTTTATACACCAATCTCCCCCTTTGTTTCTGCGCTTGGAATCAGGGTTTCTGTCGATCGACTCCCGTTCTCTAACCCGAGTGCTCAAAGGTGACACCTTTGCTTGATCCTCGTTCCAAACTTCCTCTTTTAGGGTTCTAATTTGACTTATATTGTTAATTTGGAGAAATTTGGAGAAATTTAACTGTCGACCATTTGTGATTGGTTTTGTAATTGATGAAAATTGCGAAAGCTGTCATCTTCCTCTTGATTCCTTTCCCATGGTACCAAATTCCCAATGTTCCGGTGACATATAAGTGTGCCCATAAGCTGTTTGATGTTGTGACTGATGAAAAATTTGCGAAAGGCGTCATCTTTGTTCTTGATTTTTCTCTTTTGATTAGAAAACATATGAGAAGGCGCCCAATCTCGTCCAATTCCCAAGAGGGAATGGAGAAATCCATCAATAAACCCCCTCGATCCCATCAATAAACCACCATCAATTTTCTCTCTATTAGCCACTAATAGAAATTAAACTTTGAACTTCCGGATAGCATCAACCATTATGGTGTTACTTGTTACAGGGTGTCCTTTAACAAAATCATATTTTCATCAACCATCATATTTTTGGGTGAGTCACCTCCATCAAATCTAAGTAAAACAAAAATTGTCATCTATTCCCAATTGTTAGCAATATTTGTATTAAATAAGTTATAAAAAGTTATTCTCGATATTGTATCTATTTCCGCTTCAGCAAATTGGCTGTGAAGTAACCAAATTTAGGCAAATTACAAATGAAGTAATAGCTTTCCTAAAATTGCCAAAACAGAACCTTTCCGACAGTGGGTTTGGCGGAATTTGGACTTGTCCAAATTCTGCCAGACCATCCGGCTGAATTCGTGCATTTGGTTTTTTTTTTTTTTGGATGTTCGGCCGGCCCGGTTGGCTTGTTTGGCTTTGGGTTTTCGGTTTAGTTGATTGGTGGTTGGTTTGGTGGGAATTATGTGTGGTTGGGGGTGATGGGGGAGGCCGGTTGAATTATGTGTGGTTGGGGGTATGGGAGGAGACAAGGGGGAGTAGGTTTATTGGGCGGAAGTGGTGTATGGGAAAGTGTAATTGTTGGGTAGTGGAATTTGTTTGGTAGTGGAGGGATGGAATATAGGGAAGGTAGGTTTTAAGTGTATAAGAAGCATTCGGTTCCTCCCTCCAGAAGACCAGAAGATCAAGAGAAAGTGAAAAAGGAAAGGAGAAAAGAAACAGAAGAGAAGAGAGGAGAAAGAACGAGAAGAGAAGAGAAAGCAGAGTAAGAAGCATAACAAAGCAGAGGTAAAAAATTTAGAAGAATTTTAATTATGAATTTTTTTTGTGTTTATTATCTTGGAATGCGGTATTTGTAACAGATGGATCGTCAAAACGACGGATTATTCCTGGAGGACCCACAGATGTGATTATCCAGCAACGGGAGACATATATCTCAAAATTAATATTTTCTGGAAAGGTATACTAAATTTTAGCTAAAAAAATATGATTGCAATGCCGGTAAATTTCCAGTAGCTTTACGATGGATTACATCTGTAGTAGATCCAGCACATTGTGTTCAATCGAGCGCCCCTATATCGGGGACAATTTTGATTCGCTTAAGTATACAGAGGTATACATCGAAAGTGTTTCAATCTGTTTACTGATTTTAAATTTTGTTTAAAATGCTGAATACAAAAAAAATGAGGCGATTCTGGAAAGTGGCATGCATAGCATTTATTAATCCTTTTTGCTTATCAGAAATAAAAAAAATTCTATTCCATGCATCAAAATACTGATCAAAAGATGTTCTAAAACAACCTAAAAACCAGCTCCAAGAATCAGTGCTTTCACTTTCGCAACAGCATAAGCAATTGGATATAACTGATAGTTAGGATCATGAGCACAAGCAATAAATAATATACCCCGATATCTAGATGAAAGAAAAGTAGCATCAGTACTAATCACATGTAGATATCCCTTTAAAATCCATCAATGCATGCCTTGAAACATATAAAAATTCTTTCAAAACTATTGTGTTCATTAGTCTTCAAAAAACATCTGCTACCATTGGATTTGTCTCGATAATTGTAGAAGCATATCGTTCAATACTACCGTAAGCATTGATATAACTACCATTTATTTCAGATAAAGCATTTCTCTAGCTTTCCATGCTTTTGAATATTTGATACGTATTCGATGTTCTCTATATATATCCTTGACAACATGCGATGGACTATACGATTGGTCATCTCTAATTTTATTAAATATTTTATTTTTATCCATACAGTAGTAGCTAATGGATGACTACCTGTTGTAAGTCCACATAAGCAAGAATGTTGATTTTCTAACGTAGTAATAACAAATGTCTCGCTATTACCAATAGATTTAGCGTATACTCTCCAATTACAACTAGATACGTACATTTATATATATAATCTTATGAGCATTATTAGAAGTAGCCGAACAAGTAAAATTATGCTTAATTGCTATGTCACTAATGAAACTTCTAAATTTAATACGATTTTCAAATTGTCTTCAACAAATAATTCAGGAGTATCAACATTACCATCATTATTATCAAATTCATCATCTACATTTTCAACTAAATCATCACTATTGTTGTCACGCCCCAGAACCAGAATACTGGAGAGCGGGGGAATGACTCAGCCAGCTACGTATTACGGGTAGATGATACCGTATAATACGATCATGCTGTCTAACCAGACGAGGGGGTGCATTCTACATAAAAGTACTTGGTCATACACATCTATTGTCTCAATCATTCAAACAAGGAACAGAAATATAGAACATGTAGGTAAGCAGTAAGGCGTCCCAACGCTCAGTCAAATGTTCTTGAGATCTGGCTTTACAAAACATAGCCAGATGATATAGCAAGTATGCACAATTGTTATCAACTGCAGTCTGATTAATTACAATTATGCAAAAGTAAGTACAAGACAATCCGACTAACATGTCGTGCCAAACGGCAAGGTATAAAGTAGATAACAAAACGAGTGGTGAAGTTAAGGAACCCACTCGAGGCCTCCTACGATCATCCTTCTAGTGTTGACCATCTTGGAGGTAGAAGTAAGCTGGATCCTCGGGGACTGGCTCTAAATCTGGCCATGCAAAACCAGAGAGGTTAGACCTCTAATAGCAAGTACCACAAGGGAGGACGATATGAAGGACTAAACCAGTAAGTAAGAGAATATAATATAGATCTCTGCTTGCTACTAGAACTCACATCACATCAAGACACTTCGAACCAACCTCCCAACCAAACAAGGACAGAAGTTGGCCCGTCATGTCCTGACATCTGATCATCCCAGTTAGTAACAGAGTATAGTGCACAAACAAATCATCTTGAACGGCCAATCAACTCCTACGGCTTGCTATTATGAGTTCCAAGTTATCCTGGAATAATGCAATTAGGGATTCCTCAGTTCTTACTATGTGCAAGCAAGGCTAGTCTATCCAGTCAATCAATTGGCCCATGCATGAATTAGACGAGTCCTAGCAAAATTTCTGAAATTTTGGAAAAGTTGTTACTTCGTGTGTAATTTCGTACAACTTTATTACTGTACAGCAAATTTTCTGTTTCCGCTTTGTGTTGTCTCTTCCTTTTAGGTCTCGTTTGGTTCGTGGAATCTTTGGGTTGGGAAAGAAAAATGATTACTTTTCTATATTTGGGTGCCAAATGAATTGAGGAGGAAGAAAAGATTCTCAATGGAAGAAAAATTAGGGGAAAAAGTGATACCATCCATCCAAATAAGGAATCACTTTTTCACATGGAAGAATAATTAGGAGGAAAAATGATACCATCCATCCAATCATTTTTTTGCTTCTTGGATTAAATCCTAGGCTGCACCAAATGATTTCTCAGCTTGGAAGTTCAAAAGGGAGTAAATCCCACTGTTTTTTTCAAAATTTGATCGTGAATAAATATTTTTTTTAAAAAATAGTGTCTATAAAGGATTGAACTTGGACCACTTAGTTTCATCTAGTGGTTGAATCACTGGTTCAACCAGTTTGACCTGGGCCTAGTGCATTGTCTGGGTTGATCTCTGGCCCATTTTTCAAAACTGATTGTAATATAATTTTTCCAGAAATTTTAATTAAAAAAATTTGATTTTCGAGAATATAGAATTTCCGACCATATGTACCTTGCAGTTGAATTGTGTTAGCCCTAGTCTGAGCTATGTTTAATGCTTCTGCTGAATTTGTCATCTCGAGCAATTACAATCAACTCTGAGCGTCTACGAATCCATAAATCTATGTTGGAACTTTGGGGTTTAGTTCAGAAAGAAGAGATTACTTATTAATGTGTATTCTTTCTTTCCTCTCTTACGTTAGTATTGCAGAGAAGATTATGACAGAAACAATAAAAATAAAAAGACTAAATACAGATATATTAACATCTATCAGACACTCATAGGAATTCCGACTCGGGCACCGGAGTGAACACCGGCTTGTCTTTGACGACGGCGGCAGCCACCGCACTGGTCGCGCTGCTGCTCTTCCGGCGGGGCTTGGCCTCGCCCAGCATCGTCAGCACGTCCCTCATGGACGGCCGGTCCTTGGGCGACTTCGCCGTGCACAGCACCGCTATCCGCAGCACCAGCAGCATCTCCTCCCTGACGTGCGCGCACTTGCCTCCGATGCTCGCGTCCAGCACGTCCTCCGCGCCGCCTCCGTCGCTCCGCAGCTTGTCGCGGACCCAGCCCACGATGTCCTGCCACTCGCCGAACTCCGCCTCTATAGGCCGCCTCCCCGTCAGCAGCTCCATGAGTACTACTCCGTAGCTGTAGATGTCACTCTTTTGGTCTACTTTCAAAGTGTAGCCATACTCTACAACCAAAAGAAAAATGTTTAGAATATGATACATATATGGACTCTGCTTCGTTGTTCGTGGTTTATAATCGTGGACGTGATCACAGGCCACATAACGGCCTTCCATTGACTTCCGGTTCAATAAAACATATGGTGAAAGCAGAGCGGACCAATAGTTGGCTGCCACTTGAGCCAGCAGTCACAAACTGCGGACAAAATAATATTTTCGTACGTATATTTGCATTCAAAGTTGGTGACAATGTTTTTGAACTGACCTGGAGCAATGTATCCGTATGATCCGGCGACCATCGACACCGTCTCGTTCTTGGTTACCATCGTCTTGGCCAGCCCGAAATCCGCGATCCTCGCCTCCAGATTGACGTCCAACAGTATGTTGTTCGACTTCACGTCCCTGTGGATCACCGGAGGGTGGCAGTCGTGGTGCAGGTACGCGAGCCCCTGGGCGACGCCGACCGCCACGTTGTAGCGCGACAGCCAGTCCACCAGCATCCTCCCCATCTCCTCCTCCCCGTGCAGCGCCTCCCACAGGCTCCCGTTGGGCACGTACTCGTAGAGTATCATCGAGTCCACGTCGTTGTGGACGTAGCCCATCAGCCTGACGATGTTCCGGTGCCTCAGCTTCCCGAGCAGGCTCACCTCCCCGATGAGGTCGCCCGCTTCGGAGCCGCCGGTCCCGGCCCCCGCGCCACAGCTTCTTGACCGCGACCGGCGTGCTGTGGCGGGCGATGTTGCCCTTGTAGACGATCCCGGTCGCGCCCATGCCGATGATGTTGGACTCCTTGACGCAGGCCAGGACGTCCGCGCTCGTGAAATTGAGCCGCTGGAACGCGGTCAGCCGCCAGGGCCACGTTCCGTTCTCTTCGTCGAACCAGGCCCACCGTCTGTTGTGCAGCCGACACCCGAGGAGGAAGGCAACTCCCGTCGTGAGCACGGCCGACATCCCGATTAGCCACCCGGCGATTATGTGCTTGACGTGAGACATGTTCGATTTCGACGTGAATCTAACCGAAGAGTTCAATGCGCACGGAGGCAGGACGCCGCCGCAGAGGCCTGGATTGCCGGCGAGGTCGTCGGGGTTTATGGTCCTCAACATGCCGTCGGACGGCACCGGGCCGGTGAGGTTGTTGAAGGAGACGTTGAGCGTCTCGAGAGCCATCGACCCCCGAGGTTGGGCGGTATGGAGCCGGTCAGGAGGTTGTTCGACAGGTCGAGGATCGCGAGCGTCGGCATCGTCGATACGGATACGGGGATCTCCCTCGAGCTTGTTTCCCTGGAGGTTCAGGCTGACCAGCCTCTCGCAGGAGGCGAGGTTGTCGGGAATGCTCCCGGAGAGACGGTTGTTGGAGAGGTCGAGGGCCGACAGCGTCGGGAAGTCTTGAAACTGGTCCGGGATCCCTCCGGTGAGCTCGTTGTCGGAAGCTAGGAAGGTCTGCAGGGAAGGGATGGAGAGGATGTTCGAAGGAATGGCCAGCTGCAGGTTGTTGTTCGAGAGGTCGATGAACGAGAGCGAGGGGGACAGGGAGAGGTCGTCCGGTATCTGGCCGCTCAAGTCGTTCGCCGCGATCTCGAGCCGTTGCAGCTTCGGCAGCCTCCCGCCCGGCCGGTATCGTGCCGTTCAGTCGATTGTTCTGTATCCGCACCCGGACCAGCGACAGGCAGGTCGAGAGCCCGGCCGGGACTTGCCCGGAGAAGGCATTGTTGAAGAGGATGAGCTTGGTCAGGTTCCCGCCCTCGCAAAGGCCGGGCGGGATCCTCCCCGACAGGGAATTGCTCGACGCGTCGAGCCACTGCAGCCGAGCCGCGGCCTATTGGCGGGGAGGGCCCCCGTCAGCGAGTTGTTCCACAGCTCGAGCACCTGCAGCTGCGGCAGGTCGCCGATGCCGGCCGGCACCGGCCCTTCGAGCTGGTTGCACATCACGTTCAGCAGCCGGAGATTGCTCAGCCGGGCCAGCTCCGGGGGATTACGCCGGAAATCCGGTTGTCGGAGAGGTCCAAGAACCGCAGCGAAGAGGCGTTACCGATCTCCTTCGGAATCGCGCCTTCGAGGTTGTTCTTGTACAGGTAGACGGTGCCGAGGAGCGGAAGCCTGCCCAGCTCGGCCGGTATCGCGCCGTCGAGGCTCCCGACCGCCATGTCGAGGTATCGGAGGCTGGTCATGTTGCCGAACTCCGCCGGGATGCTCCCTTCGAACCCGTTGTATCCGACGATAAGCGTCTCCAGCGCGGCGAGCTGGCCGAGCTCCGGCGGGAGCTCTCCGGTGAGGTTGTTGCCCGATAGTCCCAGGAACCTCAACTTCCGCAGGCTCCGGTACGACTTCGGTACCGAGCCCGCGAAGAAACTCCCGCGGAAGTCCAGCGTCTCGAGCCACGTCGCGTTGGCGACGTCGTCGGGAGGGGGCCCGCGAAGTTGTTCCCCGACGCGTTGAGGGTGGTCAGCCACCGCGACGCGCCGAGGCCGAAGGGGAACTCGCCCACGAAGCTGTTGTCGCTGACGTCGAACTCCTTGAGCGCGGGGAGGTGGGGGAGGGCTCTGGGGAGGGAGGAGGAGAAGGAGTTTGCAGCAGAGTTCAGCCGCGCGAGGTTCGGGAGGCGTCCGAGGCCTTGGGCCGACACCCGGCCGCTGATGTTCAGGCGGGAGAGGTCGAGGCCTTCGACGGAGCCCAGAGGGCTGCACTGCACTCCGGTCCAGTTGCAGTGGCCGGTCGGGGGCTTCCAGCCCCCGAGCGCGTCCAGCGGGTCGACGAGGCCCGCTTTGATCAGAAGCAACGCGCCGGCTTCGTCCCCGGCCGCGGCGTCGGTGATGGAACCGCAAGAGAGCAATGCAGCAAGGAGGAGGAAAAGGAGCTGCATTTTTTTTTCCTTTTCCTCTATGTTTTGTGTCAGTTTTGTTGCATGTTATGTGTAGTGGAGGGAGAGAGCAAAGAGTTTTTATATGTGAGTATGAAAGTATGAATATGAAGTGAATGATTGGCACTGGCAGTTGTTGTGTGGTTGGTTGCTGGTGAGTTTTTGGTGGTTTGTTTTGATGTTTGGTTCTCTGCAACAGCCTGGTCAGGTTGTGGATGAGCTGGGAGGGAGTCTTTGGATTAATTATTGAGCAATGTTTTAAAAATCGGACCGATGATCGAACCAAATTTATTTTGTATAATCGGGTTTCAATTGGAGTTCAATAGGCTTGGTTTAGTTTAGTTCAAATAGGTAAATATCCATATTTACTTCTTTGTTTAGTTTGGTTTGATCATAAGTATGTTAGTTCGGTTTAATTTTACAACTATAAGGTCGATTAAAACCAACAAAGAATCAAATGGTCCAAATTTCTCATAATTTTATTTTGAATTTTTTTACAATGAAAAAATAACCAAAATTGGTCGGTTCAATTGTGAACCGGTTCGGCCGGTTCACCGCTTGAATCCGGTTTTGACAAAAAATCGATGGTTCTTTAAAAGACCCGATTTTAGTCGAACCGGACCAATTTTTTGGCTTAAACCGGTTGGATCCGGTCCAACCGCCAGTCCGGTCTGGTCGGTTTTTACAACATTGTTATTGAGAACGTACACCGACATGAATGAAACATGGACAGAATTTTTTAGGACATATAATTGAGGCTTAGTTACTTAATCTGTTCATCCAATGAGAGTAGAAGTTTTTGGAACCTGATGGTTTGACTGACAAAGGAATGTTTTTAGCTTAGGAGGATTAATTAACTAGTTAACTGCAGAAGCACTTTGTTGTGTATATAATATGTTGAGATTGTTCATGTCTGAATAATTTGACATAAGCTGAAAGTGTTAATTTCATCTTGAAGTTCCTGGCACGCAGAGAACTTCATATATATATATATATATATATATATATATATTATATATAATATATTATATAATATATATATATATTTTAGATAAATTTGTAAAATTTTAATTATAATTTTTATGGATACATTTTTTATGATATTATTGAAAAATAGTTCAAATATTTAATATATTTGAATTAAGATTTGTTAAACAATTTAAATATTT
Source organism: Iris pallida (assembly GCA_029216955.1). Taxonomy (NCBI): domain Eukaryota; kingdom Viridiplantae; phylum Streptophyta; class Magnoliopsida; order Asparagales; family Iridaceae; genus Iris; species Iris pallida. The sequence continues at coordinate 33,467 of JANAVB010017890.1, forward strand.
TCTGATATTTTTTCTTTAAATTTAGTTTTTAAACAGTTTTAAATTTAGTTTTTAAATAGATATTTGTACGGACTAAAAGAGAGAAAGAGTTTTTATCTCTTATTTTTTTTAAGAAATGGTGATGAGGAAGTTAATTTTTTCTCCGTAATTTTTAAAAAATAAAATGGTCCATGATATACATACAGCTTAGACAGCTAAATCTTGAGCCGTTTTAAAGTCCCCTTATATATATAAATGCACGTGCTTTGCACGTATAATAACGTATAGAATATTTTCCAATTACAATCAAATATCTATTCTAACTCATGTGGTTAAGGTGTGATGTATTTTTCTTGTTTTGTTGAGTTCGATTTTCCATGTTGACAAATTTAAACTTCTTTCACAATTTTTACACAATTTAATTTTTTTTTTAAATAGAATGGACCGTGATATAATGACGGTTTAGACGGCTCAAAAGTGAGCCGTATTAAAGCCTCATTATATAGTAGAATATATAATATATATATTATATATATATATATATATATATAATATATATATATATATATATATATATATATATATTGCAACTGACCTCTAGCCTAGTAGTTAAGAGAGATGCATGCGGCCCAAGAGGTCGGGAGTTCGAGCCCCAGTGGAGGCGAGTTCGCCACAATTATCCATTGCTTCAATATATATATATATATATATATATATATATATATATATATATATATATATAATATATATATAACTTTGTAATGGAGTTTACATACTAGATGTTGAAGTTCGTATGACATCACCAAAACTTTCTAAGGGTTTATCATGTTCTTGTCAGAGTTGGGGTTTAAATATTTATATTATACCGATATATTCTCTGCATATTTGATAGAGATGGATTCAAGCGGTATGATTTTTCTGTATTATCAGCTTAAAAACGTTGTCGTTGTACCAAAAGCCTGGAGAGGATTATGCCAATTTCCAATACCAGGTTGAGCAGTGCTAATGTTGTCCGCGGGTTTGGACCACAGTCCTGGTCCGCGGGCTACGTGTCGCATGCTCATTGGTGGGGGGCGGGGTGTGGCCCGACGTGGTGCGGGAGGGTGACACGTCCGTGACCAGGTTCCATTAGTCATGAAGAGAGAATTACAGTGCCGCAGCTGGTTTTCATTAACTTGATCTTGAGTATTTACCTTTTGAAAGTCGCATATATAACATACGTGCTAAATCTCTTTGAGGAGTTAAATATCCTTCTTAAAGTTAATAATTCATATGATGTTAGTCATGATTACAAATGATATCCCAAATTGAGGATACCTGAATATTTAGTTAACCATAGTGAATACATATCTGAAATTCTTAAGAAAGAACATACATACTATTATACTAAGACTGTGGAGATGAATTGAACTACAAAGAAAACAAATTGTTTTTTTTAGAGAAAACTAAACTGAGAGGAACATGAATATAAGTACTGTTCCCAACTTGAGATTTTGGAAACACTTGAAAATGATTTTCCTTTTGAAAGTCTCATATATAGTTATGTTTCTCTAAGAGAAAGCCTTGTCCAACTTTGTACTTATTCTTTCTAAATCGATTTTTTTTTTTTTTTGAGGATGTCCACCTCCAAGGGGGCTCAAACCCACGCCACTGCGCCGGGGTGCTCCACCGTTCCCAACGAACTACGGCCACGGGGACTTTCTAAATCGAGTTAGTTATCCTTCTTCCTTCATGATTAAAGTTTGCTCATCATATGTAGTCATGATTATCGATATACGAAACTGAGGATATCTGAATATTTTAGTTAACCAAAGTGAAAAAAAAAATCTGAAATGTTAATAACATACATATTAAGAGAGAGATGAATTAAGCAAGGAAGTAAACAAACACAAATATCAGAGAAATTGTATCATGTTCTTCTTCTTCTTCTTCATCATCTCATAACCTCCTATTATCAGCCCTAAACATGAAAAGTCAAGCTAACCAACTCCAGTGCACTGTTAATTGGTTCCTTTCCTACTTAATTCTAATAGGTACGTACAAGCAATCAAATTAAAGTAGCTGGAGCATGTAGGTTTGTTAATTATTAGTGAGCCACTCTGCATAAGTGCACGAACTAAAGCATAATTAGCTTCATCATTGGCTTCTTTTGGAATCTTCCCATGTTATTCAATAGAGAACCTAGCTAAACTATAAAGAATATAAACTCATCATCAACATAGTTACCATTACTTTCTGCCAGGGCTGGTCTAGAAGGTTGGGTTGTTCTGTCCGAAATTAATTTTGATTGTCCCTGGACCATTGTTCTGGATCGGTCCTAGGATATCACATGTGATCCCAATCTCTTGTATGGTCATTTGTCCTAGCAGAAAAAATTGTCCTAAGTCTGAAGTCTTGTCAGACTTACCTCAGGCTGACCAGCCGGCCCTACTTTTTGCATCTCTCCATCCCTCTAGGGATGCAACTTGCACATAATAAGTTTACAATTTTTCAAGACTTAATTTAAACCCAGTGTTTGGAAATCGTCTGGACCTTTCGTGAGAGTGTAACGGGAGTTGGATCATTTTTGTTTATTACAACCCATACACCCTGCACTGCACGCTCTTATGGTTGTTGGGGGACTCGAATCCTGCCGGACTCGTCTTGTATCCGTGATGTTTTCTACATGAGCTACAGGCGTAAATTGCTATTTACAACGTATCAAATAATGAAAATTGATAGATGTTACAAATTACAATGATTAAGTTAGAAGAGGGCATCATTGTGGCATGATGAAGGGGCATCATTGTGGCATGATGAAGAGATGCATGCGGCTACCAACCGAAATATATTTCCATCTCTGTGTGTGTGTGTATCGATCCACATGCATGGGCCAGACAGGACATGGGCATTGTGTTTTAGTAAGCAAATTAAATACAACTGGGAACGACAGGATGATATAAACACTGTACAAGGAAGTGGAGGCCATGTGGTGTGATGTGATGTGAAGAGCTAGCTAGCTTGTTCATGATCTGGAGCTTCCTTGTCATTGTTGATCGATCATGCAGTAGCATGGTGGAGCATTGATATTGTTACTGTTACAGAGCTGACAGAGATGCCAAGCCATTGGCATATATCGATCATATCATACTTGTACATATCGTACGTGTCCCTTGTTGAGTTGACCAACAAGTAATTGTAGAACTAGCTAGTACGCTAACGGACCACCCCAGCTAGCCTCAGAACTGACAATCTTCATTAGTTGTCGGGGTCCGAGTCGTCCATGTCCATGTCCATGTCCATGTCCATGTCCATGTCCATGTCCATGCAGATTGTTCGCTCTGGTTCAGAAGGTTCGGACCGCTCGGACCAATCTGGTCCAAAATTCTGTCCGAATATGGACCTGCTTCCAACCGGTCAACTCGATCGAACCAGTCCGAAGTTCCGAACATGGTCCTTGACTCCTTCTTACAACAGAGAGATGCATGCAGTCCGAGTGGTCAGGAGATCGATTTTCGGTTGGAGCATTACCTTCTTCATATATATATATATTATAATATATATATAATATATATAATATATATATATATATATTATATATATATGTCACCCCCAGTTTCCAGAAACAGGAGTATTTTTGTCATTTTTTCATTTTTATTATTTTAAAATTATTCATTTATTTATTGTAATATTTTGGGGTTATTTGAGTCGGGTTCAAATTTCAGCTCAATCCGACTTGAAACGGGGACCCGGGGGAGTGTTGACCTTAGTGGACCCACACACTAGTTAGCCATGGCCCACATGTCATTTATTTTAGTTAGTGACTAGGCTAATTTATTTTGATTAGGATTTATTTGATTAGTGTGTTAGAATGACCAAACTAGCCCCCGACTTGAACCCCCTTTGTAATGTATTGCTAATAGGCTAGAGGGGGGTAATTTTGACCTTTCAAAAGTCCCCATAGCAGCCATGTTTGGCCGGCCACCTCTAGAGGGGATAGGCATGAGCCCCCTTTGATATTTCCTATTCTTTTCCATCTCATTTTCTCTCTCTCTTGTTCTTCCCCAAATTTCTAGAGAGCTCCCTTAGTAATTTTATCTCCAAATCAACTCCTTCTTCCACCAAATCTTCTTCTCCCCTTCTCTACTCCATGAGAGGAAGGTGCTAGCCAAGTTTGGAGAGATTCGGAGCTCGTTTGTGTCCATTTGAAATCTCTACGTGTCGGTTGTTTCACTTAACAAAATTGCCAAACAAAAGTGTTGGATTTTGAAAATAAAACGAGAAAGAGTACAAGAAGTACAAATTTGATTCTGGAAAAGTATTGCTATGGAAGTCTGATTCGTAAATGATCACTTTGTTCCTTGGACCATATGATGATGAAGAAGATCACTGCTTGAAGTAGAACAATTTGGAAGAACTAAGTCACCAGAAAGGTATCGACGCACTTGGGCACTGATGGCGAGGCCGAATGCTTTTCTGCTTTGCTTCACTCTGTTCTAGAAGAAAAGTTGAAGAATGCTCTGAAGAATCAAAGTCTCGAAGTCCTGATCTCTGTATTCTCTCATGTTCTCTCTCTGTCTGTTTCTTTGAAAAAAATGAGTCTATTTATAGACTGGGACTTCTGTGCGTAAAAAGACACCAAGATCTGTCTTTACGCTAACAACTGTCACCCATGATCAGAGTCATCCTTTGCATACGTTGACACGCGTCCCATCATTTCAGTGAAAATAGGATGCATGTACACACGTTCTTCGAAATATATGGCATGAAGGCCATGTAAGCAAACCACGTTCCATACTGGCAAGAAAGAATAGGGCTAAAAAGCTCCAACATCCTCTGAGCGTAAAACAGTGAGATGAGCGTAAAATAGCTCTGTCATAGGTTCCCTGCGTAAAGTGGTTGTTGAATAACCTTGAGCGTAAAATGGCTCAAATAGACTTTACGCACACATTATTTTATGAGCGTAAGAACTCATGTAAAACTCCGTGCGTAAAAGAAACCGTTCAATGAGCGTAAAGTAGCTCGATCTCCATTAAACGACAACAATGGTTCTTTGTATAAGACAAATCCCATTGAATTCTGTGGTAAATGCCATCATTAACATCTTCATGTTAGAGTTTACATTAAATGCTAGATTTGACAGCTTTGTCCAGCGTGAAGTAGACTGCTCTGTCCTTGGCGTAAAACCATGGGTATAGCCTCGAGCGTAAAATGATCAGCTTGCTTAGGCATAAAGCGATAAGCCTAATCTTGGGCGTAAAGAGATTACCCATTCCTCTAGGCGTAAAGCAGATCACTTATGAATGAGATGATTCTTTCTTTGAAGCACTTTTTACGCTCCTACAAGACCCCCTTCAAAGTTTTCAAATATCTCTAAAATTTGAAATACTTTGAATAGAAGCGTAAAAGTTGAGATTTGACTTGCTAGCGTAAAATTTGGGATACGCAACAGCCATCCGCGTAAAAGTGGGGATGTCCAACAGTCAGCGTAATTTCCAACAGTGTCGGTCAACACTTAATTGTCATAATGAATTTCTTTTTTCGAAACTCTCAAATGCCCTTTCGCTTCCCCGAGTTTTGCATTTATAATGAGCAGTTTCCAAAGAGGAATATGGAGAGTTGATTTAACAATATAAATGAGAGAAATTTTTCACTCTTGTCGTTCATCTCCAAACATGGCGCCCAAGAAGGAGACTAACACTGAAGAGGCTTCGGGCTCAAGGATTGACTTTGAGAGAGCACACAATTTTGTAGCGTGCTTCGGATTAACTCCAGCAGTCTTCAGCCGCATTGATGGTGGTCTCCCGACTGCATATGAGGGCTCAGGAGATGCAGAAGCGTTTTTGAATCTGATGCGTCGCTCCGGGATTCACAATATGCGTGAGTTAGGCGCCTCTCTTCGTCAGTCTAATGAGGGAGAGGGAAAATGAAATTCCATGTATTGTGACTCTCTTATATGTAGGAGTGGACCCCTTTATAAATAAAATCTTGATGTTAATCTAGTAGATAGAACTGTTCAACGCTTTATTTTGGTTGTTCATTCCCGAGAAACAAACCGACAGGTGGCGTCTGTCTTGTGGTTACGAGAGCCTTTAAATAGGATCTTCCCCGAAATAGACTCTTCCCAATAGTTCTTCAGCCTTTATAAATAGCCAAGAATGTTTCACATATTCTCGTACTCATTCCTCTGAAGATAATTTTCTGTGATGTTGTTCTCCAACAAATGACAATGGCAGAGCTTTCCCACAGCGTTCTTTTGTGCACCCAGTCTTTAGACGCAGATTCAACCACCATTGGAGCCAAGCCATTCAACTCAAATGGTAAATCCGATAGTAAGCAAGTATTTGTCTTTCGAATTTGTCGTTGAATACATCTATTTTACGAATGTAAATTCTTGACGAGCGTAAAAACAAAAACTCGCTGAGATACTGGCGTAAAAGCCTTGCTGAATCATCAGCGTAAAAGCCTTGTTGAATCATCAGTATAAAAGCCTTGCTGATTGCTGACGTAAAAGCCTTGCTGGATCATCGGCGTAAAAGCCTTGCTGAATCATCAGCGTAAAAGCTTTGTTGAATCATCGGCGTAAAAGCTTTGTTGAATCATCGGCGTAAAAGCTTTGTTGAATCATCGGCGTAAAAGCCTTGCTGACTTATTTTTAGTTTAGCGTTTAATACGCATCTGATGATACTTCTGATTTAAAACACTTCTTCTTTGTTGTTTTCTGCAGAAGTTTGGCTGAGCAGCTTTTCCAGAACCGGCGTTGGCGATTTTGACGCTGTGAGGAGCGTTCTTCTGACATCAACATCAGGGAGCTCATGCGCTTTTGATGCGCAAATCAGACAACTCAGAACTCTTCGTGAGATCGAAGGTTCTTCCTCTGTTGGTAGAAAGCCTTTATACACGGAGAGTTGGATGGTGGAGTCAACTCTACCCCGAGGAATCGGGTAGTAGAGTTCCTTTCACGGCAGAACTAGGAATCGTATCCCAATGCTGGATACGTTCCTTATCTCCTTTGAGGTGCTGTCCCTAATCCACCAATTGTATTGGCAGCAACGCGCCTTCGGGCTGCCCTACTCTTTCTCCTCTCGTCTGAGAGATAAGACCAGAGTTTGATTCCTGCTGTTCCGGTTGCCACTGGGGCTCAGACAGTCAGGAACTGCCACCAACAACGAACCCGCCAAAGAAGATCAAAAGAAGAAAAATAGATCTCTATTAGGTTATTGTTGGTGTATAGAATGAAAATCCAAGAATGTAGAAGATTTCCATTGTAACTTGTAAGAAAGTCTAAGAATGTAATAGACTTTTTGATGATATGGGAATGAAATGACGATTCTTCTATGATCAATGATTTGTATCTATCTGGATGTAATATGGACATGATAGATAAATAAAATCTTATTTTCTATTTTAGAGTATATGACTATCAGAGGTAGTATGGACATAATAGCATATATGAACTCAAAGGAAAATTAGATTAATATCTATGCAGAGGTTTAGAAAATAGAAGTGATAGATAGGAAAAAGAAAGTATTTAATATTTATTCAGAGGTCATGGGAACATGATAAATAGCAAATCCTACTTTCTAATTAATCGATAAAAATAGAAGATATATAAAATCTCTTTCCCAGAGACAAGAAATCAGCTTAACCAAATCTTGGTGGCTGGGGATTAAGAAGACGGATGTTGTGAGCGTAAATGTCAAGGCGGTGGTTGAATCGGCGTGTTTCTTGGGAACAGAAAGGACGATTCAAATTCCATAATTAAATGGATGAACCTGGTAACATGAATGGACGAGCCTTTTCAGAATGAAAAAGTCGTTAGCAATCCTCCTCCATAAATAGGTGAGAATTGCTTGTAACCCTTCATTCTTATTTCTCCTCCTCTGTTGGAAATGTCTTCCGAGGATGCCCAGCGAAAGAATGAAGTTTCCAAGGAAGTCGAGGGCATCATTGATACGTTCCCCGTTGAACTCCCTGTATCAGGCTCATCAGGCTCGACTGAAATAGGTGGAAGCTCTTCTGCGCCCAAGCCACCCGAAGACATTCTTGCTTTTTTAGTAGAGCCAGGGAAAACTCTTGAAGAAGAAGCATCGAGAATAGCTATCTGTAAACTTTTAGTTCAGGAAACGACGCCTTCTATACATTGGCCGACTATGTATTCAATAAGGAAGGGAGTGGCCCTCGTCCTTAGTCTTTTATCTTGAACAAAAATAATAAATAAAGAAGTTTTATTTTTTGTTCTGTCTTCTCTTTTATACATAGTATTTCTTAAGAAATTTGCCATTGATCGACAGCATGAGTAGATCTCCATTGGGCTTTGATAACCGATAGGCGCCATTGGAAAATACGGACTCAATTACATAAGGGCCTTCCAATTTTGCTTGGAATTTTCCTTTACTTTTATGAGTCATCACCATCGGTCTCCGAACAGTTAATACAAGCTCGCCAACTTTGAATACCCTCTCCTTAACTTTACGATTAAAAGTTCGAGATATGCGGCTTGATACAGTTCAATGTGTTGTTGTGCTTGAAGACGCTTCTTATCCAATCCTTCCAGTTCTTGGAGTCGTAAGCGATCATTATTCTCTGTAGTTAGCTCATTAGCAATGGCTATCCGTAGAGAAGGGATCTGAATTTCCAATGGGAGAATGGCTTCGCATCCGTAAACTAATGAGAATGTGTAAAACCAGTAGGAGTCCGGATTGTTGTTCGATAACCATAAACATTCTCCAAGTTTCTCATTCCAATCACGTTTATTAGAAGAGACAAACTTTTTGAGAAGTTTGATGATCGTCTTATTGAAAGCTTCAGCTAAACCATTAGCAGCTGGATTATAAGCCGTAGAAGCCAAATTCTGAATTCGGTTCTTGTCGCAGAATCGATAAAATGCTTGACTGGCAAATTGTGGACCATTGTCATGAATTATTCGTCGAGGAATTCCGAAACGATAAATGACATGGTGCTTGATAAAACTGATCACATTAGATGTTTTCACTTCCGCAAGAGGGACTGCTTCTGCCCACTTCGAAAAATCGGTTATAGCTAGTATAAACCGATGTCCTTTGACAGAAGGAGGGTTAATAGGGCCAATAACATCCATGCCGCACGCTTCGAAGGGCCAAGAGGCTGCTGTAGGATGTAGAAATTCAGACGGTTGATGAATAAAATCAGCATGAATCTGACATGCTTTACATCTTCTGGCATAGTCCACAGCATCTGCTATCATAGAAGGCCAATAATACCCCATTCTCCGAATATGGTCTTGCAACTTTGGACCCGGTTGATGAGCACCACATACACCATCATGAGCCTCACGCAGTATTTGTTTGGCTTCGCTTTCTGAGAGACAGCGCAGCAAGAGTCCGTCATATGAACGACGATATAGCATATGTAAAGAATCATAATAGAATCGAAATGATCGTCTCTTAATTGATGTAGCTTCTTTAGGATCTTCAGGCAAAATTCTATGAACTGCATAATCAATGAATGGAGTTCTCCAATCTTTCTGTTGGAAACTTGACTCTGTAGTATAACTTTGTTCAATATGCAGATTATTCTTCACACAGAACAAGTCTCGGTCTAACAAAGTAATTGTATTTTGCCTTCTAATTGGGACAGCCAAGTCTGCAGCTAAACTGGCAAGAGCATCAGCCTCCACATTCTGAGAACGTGGTACAAATTCAATAAAGAATCCTTTGAATGAAAGGACCAACTCGACTACCACTTGATGATAGGGGATGAGATCAGAATTTCTGACTTCATAAGTTCCTCTAACTTGATTAACGATCAATTGAGAATCTCCATAAGCCTCTAGGAATTCAATATCCAATTGTTTTGCTACTTGGAGACCAATCAATAGAGCATTATATTCTGCTACATTGTTAGAGCATGGCTCGTTAAGAGAATAAGCACGGTATATGACCGTTTTGTCAGGAGAAACCAAGACAATTCCTACCCCAGAGACAATATTGCCTTTAGGTCCTACTCTTGATGCTCCGTCAAAATATAATTGCCATATATCATTCTTCAAAGTCATGTTACAATCCACTACTTCGTCTGGAATGTCTTCATATAACTTCAAAGTTTCAGGTATAGGATGAGCAGCTAAGAAATCAGCTAACGCTTGGCCCTTCACTAATTTTGAGGCACATAAATCATATCATAAGGAGTGAGCAACATCGTCCAGGTAGCTAACCTGGAATTAAGAATGCTCGGTCTCCTCATCAATACTCGAATGGGATTTATTCTGGAGATGACATGATAGTCTGTCCGGTGACATAATGTCTTGTCTTTTGGACGGCAAAAACCAAAGCTAGACATTCCTTTTCTACAGGAGTATATCTATGTTCAGCTCCGACCATCATCCTGCTCAGATAATATATTGCTTGTTCATGACCCATATCACTTTTCTGTGCCAGAAGAGCGCCAAGTGAATGATCCAAGGCCCGAACATATAGCAAAAATGGTCTTTCTATCACACCGGAGGTACCAGAACAGGCGGGTTTGTAAGGTATTGCTTAATATCATTGAAGGCTTTTTGACACGCTTCATCCCAGACGAAAGATACTCCTTTCTTTAATAGACGGAAGAAAGGTTGGCATCTCCCAGAAAGATTAGATATAATCTTCTGATATAAGCAATACGGCCCTGAAAGCCACGAAGTTCTTTCAGATTACGAGGAGGTTCATTTCAAGAATTGCTTTAACCTTGTCGGGATCAACATGGTACCTTGGAGGTAATGACAAATCCTAGAAACTTGCCACTGGAGACCCTAAGAAAGACTTAGTAGGGTTCATTTTTAATTGATGTGTGACGCATCAATTCAAATACTGTTTTTAAGTCCTGAATGTGATCATCCTTGATCG